>AWUE01014291.1:0-23735 GCA_001974825.2 Corchorus olitorius
CAAAACCATATTTCAAAGAGAGAAGAAATCTAGGTCTCAAGTCTCAACTACATGCTCCCAAACCTTATGATGAGATATTAGGTTCAAGTCACACAGCATATGTATGTGTAACTTTATGTTGATTTTTATTTCTTTAGTTTGTCAGCTTGATTAAGATAATTTATGGTGGTCTAATTATAATTTTTATTCTCTCAAAAAAAATTATAATTTTTATTAAATGTTTAAATATATAAAGAGATATATCTTATCGTAATGAGATTTTTTCGATTATTGTATTATCAAAAAAGGTTTAATTATATTGAACCTGAGTGTAATAATGTACATCACATTTAAGTAAATAATAATTTCAACTTTATTTCAATAGACGAGCACCAACTCTGTGGGAAGGAGGGGCTTTAGTGCATCAAATTAGATTGTTAATTTTATATTTTAATTTTTGCTCCTTTAAGTATGTACCTAGAACAGTTAATTCTTTAGCTCATAATTTAGTCTGGATAGATTGTGTTTTAGGGGCTAATTATGTTTGATGCGCATTACCTTTGCACGTTTGTAATATTGATTCATGATATCAATGAAATTTAATCTTTTTCTAAAAAAAAACTTTATTTCAAGATTAAGGCTATTTATATACAAAAATGCTGCAAATAATTAAATTTAAACATACTATATATAATCTTGAGAATAGGCATAAATTAGGGTTTATTTATAATATTAATACAAGTAGTAAGGCGGCCTGCGCTTGCGCTGTAGTCATCTTCTTGTTAGAACTATAATTTTTTTGTAATTGTTTAAGTCGGTTAGTAAGAAAATATTGCATTGGCTGTAAGTTAATCAGTTAGGAGAAACTCATACCTCTCTTTCATTCTAAAAGTGCATTACCTAAATTCTACTCCATCTCTAGGTAATTCATCAAAATAAAGCTAATATTCTACTCCTGCATCTCTAGATAATTCATCAAAATAAAGCTAATATTAATTGTTCTTTGAAATGTATGTTGATTATCTAAAAAACATAGTACGTTGCGGTCATTTTTTAATCTTGATTGCAATTGTTAAATTAATGAACTCGGGTAGGTGGAAGAATTTGGCTTCTGCATACGGAAAACCTAATTTTTTGTAGTCAAGGAGCATGTATAGTTGTCGTAAGAAAATTGAATTAGTAGAGAGTATTTGTAAGAGCATATGTAATTTACACAATGTATCACAAAATGATTGTATTTAGCATTGGTTAACTATGCTTTTGAAAATTTTGAAATATACTAAACATAATAGAAACCTCAATAAAAATGAAGTCGAATGATAAATTAAAAAAAAAAAACTTTTTTGTAAAATAAAGGCTGAAATCTCAATTTGGTACCAAACCTTTCACGAAAATCCTAACTTAGTACCAAACCTTTTATTTCGTCCAATTTGGTACCAAACGTTTTATAAATAGTCTAATTTTGTACTTTTTCAGGTTGGACTCGGAAATTGCAACTCACGCGCCATTAAGTGCTAACTCTGTTATCCTACGTGGCTTTTTTTAATTTTTAATTATTTTTTTAATATTTTTAAATCGGCTCAAATAGGTACTAAACGTCTCAAAATTGGCTCAAATAGGTACTAAATTGGATCAATGTAGATTTTTTTTTATTAATTATTTCAAATCTCTATTTTTTTCATAGAATCAGCGAGATTTTTGGATTTTTCTAACTAAATTCTACTTATTTAAAGGAAAATAAGAAGCAACTTTTTAAGACAAGTATGCTACACTTGCATAAATTAAATAAATCCTTAACAATATGTAAAGCCATCAAACACAATTATCTTGAACAAAAATCAAATACAACCACAAATTGCAATTTTTTTTCTTTTCCCTTTCAACCAACACTTCGGCTTCCTCAAAACAGCCCCAATGATCAAGTAGGTTGCCCCAAGCACCCTTTCATCAAATTCATCACCATGATTCACCATGGAAAATAGGCTTGAGAGTCCACTGAACAAGCTGCAAAAGGAGGGGAAATAGGTCCAGAACAAGCGAAGGAGAGTTTTGAACACAAGTGCAAAATGCAAGAAGTTTAACAGAGTATGCAGAAGCAAGGGTGCAAGGAAAGTTCACAGTAAGTTCAATTAGACATAAGCTTGGTCGTCCTCAATGAATAATGATGAAACCAGACAATGTTTCCAAGCCTTGCCACCTTGCTAGCCTAAATTAATGCACAAAGAAAGGCATATGTTTTTCTTATCAGAAGAATGGACAATATAATTCTAAACTCTAAAGTCAAAATGGGTTGCTAAACTTGTTGAAAGTGAGATATGAGAAATTTAGAAATATTCTATGGTTAGAAAGAAAAAAGGAGTTTTCAATTCCAGAAACTATAATAGCAATTGATGTTAATGTCCGCCTTAAAGTTACTTAATTCTAAGAATATCTATCAAGGCATATAAGCTTTGTTCTAGGACCTGTTAAAATCATATATATTTCAAAAACATTCAATAGCATTTCACCTATTCAATTAAAGATGCTACCTTACAGACCTTACTTAAAAATAATTAAATCATACCTCTTTGCAAATCTCTTCATGCTTTTGCAGGAGCTTCACACTCAAGCACTCACACCTTAGCATTTCTCAAAAGAAAAAGAAACAAAACAAAACAGCCACCATTTCACCATCTACACCATAGGTTTTCTTTACAGTAACAGACCTCACAAAACAGACAAAAATTTCAGAATGGAATTTCAAGGAAGTAAACAGGAATTGGGAAAGGAATTTACCTCAAGAGGCTCCACAGCTTTCTACCCTCTCGACTGCCACCTGCACAAAAAGCCTAAGTCATTTAGCAATTGACAAATAGCAATTGATAAAACCTGTAATAATTTCAACACTTCAATTGGCTTCTCTTCATTCTACAAACAATTGGCTTCAAGGGGATTTAAAAACATTTAATCCTATTCTGTGCAGTAAGTTTATAGATTATCGCAATAGAAAATCTCATAGCAACTTGAGTGATGGTATTACACAAGAATAAGAACTTAAACACCATAAATCGATTCAAATTGACCAAACGACTAAAATTTAACATTAATTCTAACATAATTCTCCAATTAATCCTACATTATCAATCACTCAAATTGGTTTAGAATTCAAACTGGATGTTTCTAAATACAGAAAAGCAAGCAAATAGCCAGAAGGCTAGACTATAACTTATATCGCAAAAATACAACAAAAAGGAAATGGCAAGCATGAAAAATTACCAGAGAAGCCGAGAGAGTGGAGAGGGTTAACGGGAGAGAGAGCCGAGAAAGAGCGGACGAGCTGCGGGCATTTGGAACCTTCAATGTGTCATCATGGGTGTTGAATGAGTTCATCAGAACCCATGGAAACATTGCATCCGTATTTCGAATTAAGAAAAGCTTCTTGACCCAAACTCGAATCTTAAACTGGGTCTTGGGCAAGACCGAAGACATGAAATGGTCGACGGGAAGTGTGATAAGAGGCTCTGTTCTGTAAGAGAATAACTGGCTGAGAAATGAAAGGAGGGCGCATGATAGCAGGCCCAGGAACCATATCCGGAAGGTCCATACAGCAGATTTAGGATAAAAGAAAGCCGGATTTGAGATCACCGAGGTCGGAAGACCCGATCTGGAAAGTTTCAAAGCAAACGACGGCGCCGCGGAGGGGGATCTAGGCACCAGCGGTGCTAGGGTTCAGTGAGAAAAGGGGATTGATTATGAAGACAGAAGAATGAAGGAGAAGGAAAAAGAAGGAAAAGAAAATATAAGGAAAAGAAGAAAAAAAATGGAAAAAAAAACAATTTAGACTTTTTATTTTTAATATATGTTTTATTAATTAAAATGCCACGTGGCTTTTTTTTCAGTCAAAAATTTCTTCACGCGTTATTTAACGCGCGTGTCTTTCACTCGTTAACGAACAATTGAAAAAGTACTAAATTGAACCATTTATAAAACGTTTGGTACCAAATTGGACGGAATAAAAGGTTTGGTACTAAGTTAGGATTTTCGTGAAAGGTTTGGTACCAAATTGAGATTTCAGCCTAAAATAAAAGAGGAATAAGGAAATGTTAAATTTAAGTATCAAATAATATAATCAACAAATAAATCCAGATTTACCTCAAAATGTTGCGATGAGAAGTGAAAGCTCCCCACTTTAGGTTATGCCATCCTAAGGCGCTACTAAATTAAATGGAAGGATCTTATCAACGTACACATGGAAATTTTAGGATTCAGAACGGAGTCCATGTGAAACCAATTCAGAGAAATGTTGAGGAAGAAGAAACTCACCCAAATAGAAATGAAGAGAAAAGGAAAAAAGAATTGGAATGTCAATAGTTTACCCATGAATCAACCATTGTTGCAGATACATTTATACCACCAATCCTTTGGAATTCCGGCAGAGGAGTTGAACCGGTAAATTCTAAGATCTACATACAATTAATATGTAATTAAAACACACTTAATCATAAATAGTAAAATAGTAAATTACAAAAAAGGGCAGTAGGAAAAGTAAGGAAGGAAATTCATCGAGGGCCTTTTTAGTCATCTGAAAAGTGTGAAAAGACCAAAAAAAAGCCAAAAGGAGGCACCACATTAATCCTCAATTTGGCCTTTAAGTAATTTCCATAGTCACTAAAAATAATATATAGTATATATAATCTGGTATACTTATATATATATATATATATATATTTCACTAGCCATCAGGCATTTGGCCTGGTGGTAGAGTACTGGACTCTTAGTTCCAACCTACCTAGATCATGAGGTCTTGGGTTCAACTCTCACGGAATGTGAGTTTGTTTGTGATTTGTTTGTTTATTTGGTAGGTAGGTAGTTTATTTAAGGTATAGTTTCTAGTTTGGGTTGAATTCTCATTTAGATGTTTGGACATAGAAATTTATTTGAATTGTAATGAGATTTCACTGGGTTTGTTTGTTGGGGAAGGGGTTTGTTGGCTCATAGATTAGCGTTTCGGTAATGTAGCTAATCATGTAGCGGTGTACGGGTCTTCCTGTGCGTTTGTAATCCCAATCTCTTCAAGAAATGAAACTAAAATGTATAAAATAGACACTAGACAAATTTGAAATAAATTGTATTTATAATCTAGCTAGGATTATAAATACATGGACATTTAGAAACGAGTTATTATCTGATTACACTGTTAGTGTAGTTTTTGGACTACATAAGCGGGTTAAAAGGTTGACAAGTACCCCATTTCAAAATTAATTAAATTTTTAATACTCCAATCTAGTTTCTAAGGGGACATATGTCACCCTTTTATCTAAACAGTCTGCTAAACTCCACTCACGGTGGATCTGATAATAATTCTTTAGGAATATCGATATTCGGTTTTGTAATGAAGAAAAGAATTACTATATTAACTGAATTTCTCATTGTTTAAAGTTGATTAGTTTAGATTAATTGAGATGTAATAACGTATTCACCAATTTTTTTTTATTTTTTCTATCACCAAATTTTTTAAAAAAATTTTTCCAAAAAGATTATAAGTAAATTAGGTTGATGATGGAGATGTTTGACAACTTTGTCGTTTATTTTCGACTATTCAATATTTTGATAATTCATCCTTGAAGGTCATTTCAATTATTGTTTCTTCCCATCCGCGGCAGCTTTAGACTTTTATGGTTAGGATTCTTTTGTTTATGGTTAGGATCCTTTTGTTTTTTTTTTTCTCATTTAAAATATTTAATCAAGAAATTAATTTGGTTTTGGGCATATTATTTTTTTATATATTTTACAAATTAATCTTGTATAAATTGAGTCGGTTACTATAGGGTAAAATCCTATCAACAATACCAATGTGGGATTGGATCAAGTGGTAAGCAGCTTATTCCAATTTAAGCAGGTTTCAAATTCGAGACCTTGCGTACGCAGCCACTTCCATTGGTAGACTTACCCACCAAAAATCCAGGTGTGCGACCCATATCGAATCTAGATTAATCAGATGGGAACAAAAAAACACTCTATCAACAATGATTTTTTCTATAAACAAAACTCGAATTCGAAAGCTTGTTTAAAGGAAAGAACCACTTGAATCAAAGTGTTGGTGTTTTGAACATATTATCAATGTGTCATAACTCATGATATAAGTTAACATATGTTAATTATTTGCATACGTGGACCACCAAGGTAGGGAAAGTTATTAATCTCGTTTTCTTGCACATAGAAAACGGAAAGCTTAATATTAAACAGAAAGATTGTCGTCCAATTGAGAGCTCTGCCTTTTAAATCTCATCCATTCTCTCGTATACAAAATGAAACATCAATGGTTCAAACATGTGTAGAGAAAAGATTCTATAATCATAATAATACAATGTGAAGAGCTTATGCAACGAACTTGGAATTGCTTTTTGATCCATTCTTATCATGAGACAAATATTTATGCAAACTACCTAGCAAATTGCGCGCATCAAGGTCCCAACTATATTACCAAATTAAATCAATCTCCATTTCACCAAAAAGAAAAATTAAATCAATCTCCAGGGAACTTCTAAAAAAAAAATCAATCTCCAGGGAGTTTCACTTCATCGACTTATTTATGAGGATATGTTACGTGTGATTCGGCTTAAGGTTGTTCGTAGACCGTTTTTAATGTGCAAAAAATTAAAGATTCTATAATCAAATAATTACCTAATTACTTAACATCGATTTTTATCATTAAAATCCTTTTTTAGCAATTTGGGTTTGGGCCGTTCATAGTGTTGCAAGACTTAAGAGTCGTTGTAAGTTAAAAGCAGTTTTGAATTGCTTTTATGTAGGGGAAAAAAAGTAAATTTGTCAAATTTTTTTTGGATAATTAATTTATTTCATTTATCAAGAAAGCAACAAAATGCAGTCTTATAAATTTTGATCAAGGGAAACAAAATTACAAGAAACTCAAACAACAACAAACTAGCTAAGGCCAGGAATCACAAATTCCAACGAGTACACAAACCCCTGTTCACAAAATCAGCAGCCACCCTGGGAAGCCCATAAAACTTGAACTTCAAAGTATCACTAATCTATTTGAAGATAATATCCCGTGCACTAGGCTGACAACAAAAAACTCTAGCATTCCTCTCACACCATATATTATAACTGTAAATTGTCCAGTCTAACCTTAAGATGGTGGTGAGGAAAGATTTACATTTCAAACCAATCACTGCCCAATTAAACCCATGCTGCCAATCCTCAGCTTGCCTGGAGAAACCACAAGTCATAAGTAACTTTTGCCAGACTTATTTAAAATAACTACATGTGAAAAATAAGTGATCTATGCTCTCATCATGTGACCACATAGCAAACATTCACAAGATTCCATCATCACACCCCAACTTGCAAGTCTGTATCTAGTAGGTAACCTATTCAAAATCACCAACCAAGAGATGAACGAACATTTGGGGATTTGGACAGGAAACCAATTAGATGCTGCCACGCTTTCTTGTTCTCCCTGTGCCTAAGATGCTCATACACAACAGAGATATTGTACCTGTCATTTGGAATTCCAGGCACCATTCTGTTGCAAAGTGGGGATCATCACTTAGAGCTTTAGCAACTGTTTAAAATTCTGGCTATATCTCTATAAGAGAGGAACTAACATAATATTTCTCCCTTTCAAGTTTCAAGATATAAGTAGATATCCATGAAATCCAAATGGAACCTGCCTGTACATAGAATAACCACAAATTCCTCAAAATACAAGCTTTGTTCCACATAGATAAGTCTTTATACCCCAAACCCCCTTCAGATTTAAGATGACAAATGTTCTCCCGGCTTACTTTAGCACCTTTGCTGCTTCCCTCTTGTCCTTTTTATTTATTACTTTTTTTAATTATATTTACAATTTAACTTTATTTGAGCTGAGTTGGCCTATTACGAGGTAAAATTCTCTCAATAATGATTTTCTCTATTCACAAGACTCAAAATCGAGATTTTACTTAAGAGGAACAAGTGACCAACTACTTATTGGTTAATTTTTTATTCATTATTATGAATCATTTTTACTACTCTTCATTATTATCATCATGGAATTACTATGTACTGCTAATTTTTGTAAAAATGGGCCATGAAATTTTGGGCCGGCCCGAGATGGTACAATCCAATACAAGTCACTTAGCAGGCTGTGCCGGCTCGATACATGAAGGAAAATGATTAGGCTCGTTATAATATGGGCCCATGGACCTCACGGATTATTATTAAATTAATAAAATGAATTATTAAACGCTTTTCGTTGGCTGGATTACGAGCCCGTGGACTTTGGCGGGTTCATCAAAACAAGAGAATAATCCATTTGGCGGGAAAATTGGGAAAGCAAAGTAGCCCAAAATTTATTTCATCTTAAACGACATCGTTTAATGAGAAACGTTGGCCCAATCAGTTACTAGCCCTAGCTTGCTAGCTTCCTTCTTTTCTTTTTGCTCAAAATCATGCTCTGATTATAATTATTGCTATTGATTTTCTTTGTCTGAACATTTTATCTTGAATTCGATTTGATTTTATATTTCTCTTTAGAATTTTTCATTTTCATTTGATTTTCTGGAGAATTTGAAATGGAGAGTGAAAGTCCAATAGAAACGAAGAAAGGCCGATCAAAAACTCCCAAGAAAGCTAAAGAGAGCATTCTCAAGCAAAGTATGTGCCTATTTATGTATCCCTTTATGTATGTATGGATGGATTAGGTCTATGTATGTATGTATGGATGATGGCTGAGGTTATTTTGTTATTCCTTTTCTTGGTTTTATGCAGAGTCTCCAGCTGAATTCTTTGCGGAGAACAAGAACATTGCTGGCTTTGACAATGTAAGTTGCAATTTTCTCTTTTTCCCTTTTGGAATTTACATTTTCCCAATTTTCTTGTCCTTGTAATTTACTTGACACTGCAATTAGGGGCAAATTAGCAAGCAAGTTCAAGTAGTATATATTGTATTCTCTGCTGTTATGTGACTTTTTTTTGGCATTGATTTCAGCCCGGTAAATGTTTGTACACTACTGTTAGAGAACTTGTTGAAAATGCGCTAGATTCAGCGGAGTCAATATCGGAACTTCCAGTAGTAGAAATAACAATGTAAGTTTCATGTCTATGCAAAATAAAATTTGGGCATTGGTTTTAGCTAGCATTTAGCAATGTGTAAATGCATGTTTAATTTTTGCACCTAAATCCATATCGCTATTGCAGAGAAGAGATCGTCAAAAGCAAGTTCAATTCCATGATTGGGCTTGTTGATAGGGAGCGTGTTGATGCAGAATTATATGATGATTTTGAGACAGCTAAGGCCCGTGAGGTATCTGCGCCTTCTGATGTGCATCCTTTATTGTTTTTGACTTCATTATTGAATTGTGTAGAGCTACTTCAAGATTTTAGTTACATTTTGGAGTGAGATGTATGACAAGTTCAGTGGGTCTTAAAATGGTTAGATGCGCAACCTTGTTCTGGTTGCAATGTTGCTGCTTTCAACTGCTTTTTGCACTAGCTATTTGTTGTATTGAGGAATGCAAGAAGTGTTCTATTACCCATTGTGTAAGTCGTCTAAAAATTCTGATGCTCCAATTTGTTTTCACTCATTCAGAAAAGATTAGCAAAGGAAGCTCGAGCTCAAGAATTACAAGCAAAGAATGCTGCTCTTGGGAAGAAAGTCAAAGAATCTGCAGCTCCCAAGGGTGTCAAGGGTCGAGGTGAAGCTTCTTTTTTCAGGGTTACATGCAAGGTATACTTACCATCAATTCAACCTTCCTTACCATATAGGTCTTTATTGCCTTAAATTTTCAATTAAATTTCTATAATTATAAATGAATTTCTAATTTCTTCCCTTAGGTCTAAGCCTCTTTCCTACAATTGATGAATGCAGGACAATGGAAGAGGAATGCCACATGATGACATCCCAAACATGTTTGGACGAGGTTCAAATTACTTGTGGACATTAAGTTCCTCTTTTTATGCAAATTTTGACTGTGATAACACTTTTGTTATTCTAGATGATGTATTACACTCTTATTTTGAGGCCCTAATGCTTGCATGCTCATTTATGCAGTTCTGTCTGGCACCAAATATGGCCTGAAGCAGACACGTGGGAAGTTTGGTCTTGGCGCAAAAATGGTAATACTTCTGATATATGTGCCTTGCATCTTTTTTAACTGCAGTATTTGGTCTGAGATATGGCTACATATGAATTATAATTACTTTATTTGTGCTGGGGTACAACTAGGTTTATGATTAATGTAGTATCTGAGGTCAGTGTATTAATTTCAACGCTCCCTTTAGAAAAAATGCGATTTGCCTTCTGCATTTTGTTGAACTGGCATGTTTCCAAGTTTCAAATCAGTCATGTTCTTGTCCATTGTTTCTTCAATGAAACCATGAATTGGAGTGCTGTAGAAAAGCATAACTTAAAGCAATTCCATTCAAATTTCCCTGCTTATGATATTGAACAAAGCTTTTAAGAGACTAGTTATGTAATGTGGCTCGTAGACTTCTCTATTTGACTGTTCTGGAGTGGAACATTTTGATTTTGATCCAGTTTTATTTATGCAGGCCTTAATTTGGTCCAAAATGAGTACAGGCCTACCAATCGAAATCTCATCATCAATGAAGAGTCAAAATTATGTTTCATTTTGTAGGCTGGATATAGACATTCATAGGTATGATCTGGATGCAAGGAAGACGGTCTTTAGTCAGCTTGCACACCACAAACCTTCATGAACTACGCATATTCATTTTATTTCATTTTACACTCTTGAGATAATTTTATTTATACAGATATATACGTGCTGAATGCTTTCCTTCATATCTGCTCTAAGGCTTATATCTTATGAGAAGATTACATTGACACCTAGATGACCTGGATAATAAGAAGTTACATTCTTGAGTTTGATGCATAGTGTTTTAATTTCAGGAATATCCCTCACATTCATTTGCATGAAAAACGTGACAACAAGGATAGATGGCATGGAGCTGAAATTCAAGTGGTCATTGAGGGAAATTGGACAACTTACCGTGTATACAGCATCATCGCCTTTCCTATTATTTTATTAGAGTTTTCATTGTTGTTCAAGCATGTTAGAGTTTGTTGATGCATGATTTGTAGTTTGTCAAGGATGATTGAGAGTAACAGTTGGTACTCCATTGTTATCTAAAATGTTATTTTGTTTGCTTCTGCAGTCCAAGATATTACATTACATGCGACAAATGGCTGTTATCACCCCTTATGCCCAATTTCTATTCAAGTTTGTATCTGATTCTCCTGAGTATGTTCTTTTTCTCTCTTGCTCCATTGGTCTTCACACTTGCACAAAGGCACATAGACAGACAATCTTGCTGCCCTTTTAAACTGTTGTTTACCTTTTTATCATACAGCAAAAATGTCACTATAAAGTTTGCACGGAGGACAGATGTAATGCCGCCAGTTCCTGTTGAGACAAAGCACCATCCTTCATCTGTTGACATACTACTAATCAAACGCCTTATTGCTGAAACTTCAAAAACGAACCTGATGCAGTTTCTTCAGCATGAATTTGTAAATATTGGAAAATCTCTTGCTGAACGACTAATTGGTAAGAAATTTATATAGGGAATTCTATTCTGTTATTCTCTTTTCATTCCTCTTGGAGTTTTTCTATACCCTCTAGGATGTTATGGTGAAATTTCTTATCTCCTCTTGATGTTGAGCATAATTTCATTTTGTTTAACCTTTTATTCCAGAATGTTTTTACTATGGATCAGTCAAAATGATGCACTATAGTATACCATGAAATAAATATAAACAAGGCAGATTTTCAATCACTTTGAGTTTCTTATATATCTGATATATGAAAATTTGAAAAAGGTTAGAAGCTGTAGAGTGGAAAGACTTCATGAATTACTCCAATTCACTGAGGGCTTTCATAATTTTAAAGGGACAGGAGAGATCATTGATTTTGCTATTGTAGATTACCATTTCTTGAGGTGGTCACGAACTATGAAGAATTTTGTTTTTAATTAATTTATGGCCATGTTTGAAGCTGCAACTGCGGCTATATTGAACTAAGGTCATTAAAGTTAAGTGTTCTTGGCACTGAAATTGATTCAAGTTTTGGTAGTTTGGTAAAACGTAAAAGCTTTTATACATGTTCCTTCCCTAGTTGATATCAGTTGGTCCTTATTATGCTTGACTGTCCTATTATGTGATTTTGTCCACTTTTTAGGAGAAATGGGTCCAGATTTTAGTCCGAAAATGGCTGTTAAGTCTCTAACTGATCAACAAATAGTTCGCATCCACCAGTTATTTCGTCAAGCTAAATTTGATGATCCCAGTGGTGATGTAAGCTGCATCTAGTACATTATTCTGTCTGCTTCACTTTAACACAATTGCCTTGTTATTTCATTTACTACTACATCTTGCATACTGTAGCACCTCCCTTGTTAACTTTAAAGCTCTTTTCAGTGTCTAAGCCCTGCAGGTGAGTACAATCTTCGCTTAGGAATTATAAAGGAGCTACATCCTGATATGGTTGCAACTTATTCGGGCAGGTTTGTCCTAGTGGGCTGATTTCAACCAGTATCCATTTAACACTTTGCGCAGTTAATGGTGGATAAGGTTTTTTGTTAAGCGTATGAAATTTCCTTTGCAATGTTATACAGTGCTCAAGTGTTTGAGGGGCATCCTTTCATCGTGGAAGCTGGTGTTAGTTTGGGTGGAAAAGATGTTAAACATGTAAGTCGTTTTTGAGAATTATTCTTTATTACCTACCTGTTGTTTTGGTATACCAAGAATATAAAGACTCCATATCTTCCAGGGTTTAAATATTTTTCGATTTGCGAATCGAATACCACTTCTTTTTGAGCAAGGTGGTGATGTTGTCACAAGGACTGCGCTAAAGAGAATCAAGTAAGATATACTACATGCAATTCCTCTACTTTATGTTGGATGCCAACCTATATTGCAATAAAATAAAACTATCATTAGAAGCAATGGAAGATTTAAACAAGGCTTCTAACTCAAATATCATTTTCAGTTGGAATACTTACAAGATCAACCAAACACAAGATAAAATTGGTGTCTTTGTGAGCATTGTAAGCACAAAAATCCCCTTTAAAGGTACTGGGAAAGAGTACATTGGGGATGATATCAGCGAAATAGCTACTGCTGTCAAGGTAGGAAGTCTTCTGCTTTGTTTCATTAAACTTCCATAAAAATTATAACTAACAACAGTATTTTTCAGGCTGCAATCAAGCAGTGCTGCATCCAGCTGAAGTCGAAAATAGTAAAGAAAATGCAGGCTCGTGAACAGCAAGAGAGAAAGCGAAATTTGAGCAAGTAAATTCAATGCACATGTCCTTAAATGGTGTTTCTTGTTCATTTTGCTTAAACTAATAACAAATATAAATATCAATTGACAGGTATATACCTGATGCTGCAAATGCTGTATATGATGTTTTGAAAGAAATGGCAAAGTCACATGCATCAAAAAAGAAACGTTTTGCAGAAAAGGATGTGGATATTCTTCAAAAAGTGGCCAATCAGTTGATTACTAAAGAGACACTCAAGGAAAAGCTCACTGAACATGTTGAAAAGGTTAGTTATGTTCTTTCAACAGATATTGATATATAATATAGCATATCACCATGGCATTTATGACCACCACAAGTGAATCCTGTTATTCAAAATGATCCCTTTTATCCTGTCAAATTATAAGAAACATCCATTCATGCCATCAGTACCTTTCTAACTTAATTTAAATACTTGTAAACTGAAAAAAGAAGGAAAAAGGGTGTGTGTGTGTGTGTGTGGGTGGGGGGGGGGGGGGGTTGAATTAGAAATCTTTCCAAAGTGAGTAATTTCATTTCAGCTAGGGCAATGTTGTAATGTGTGCATTTTCCTGTGGTGCTGATAATTGCAGGTGGATTATGAGATGGCGTTGGAGTATGCCACACAAAGTGGTGTAAGTGAGGAACCGAGAGAAGATATATACTTACAGTCACTAGATGCTACAAGTAACTTTCTTGATTTCCATAGCACCACATTTATCTTCAGACTCGTTCAGTAGGAGTTTGCCATATTCATATTACTCAAAATTTACCATTATTCTTTATAGAACCTAGCAACCTTGTAAGGAATAGTTGATTACTGCTTGTGCCTATGCTTTGGCACGAATGGGCAGTTAAGTCCACTTTGGTCATGATTTAGAGGGTGTGTTCATTAGGCTTGTAGAACCCCCTGATACTATTAAAAACTCATTGCTGCATGATGCAGCTGGCAATAGTTATGATTTTTCATATTGAAGTTCCTTTACACAAAGAAAATGGCAGTGGATACATTATACTATTATAGGATTATGGTGCTGTGAACTTGAGCTCTGTTTTATCTGGGTGACAAATCTGGTAGGAATCAAAATGAAAAAAGGGAAAGAATATGGAGCTTTTGGTTTGGGTATAAAAGTTCTTTAGAGCCTTTAACGTAGCGTATGAGAATTCAATTTGTGAAGATTAAAGGCTCAAATGCGACCAATTTCTGCACTCTTGAATGGAAGCCCTTTTAACATTTGCTGAATCTAACACTATAATGTGGTTTCGTGAAAGAATTGACTTGGCTCTCAAGTCTCCAAGTCCCAACCCAAGTTCATGGATCATCGACAGTATCCACGCAAATCGTCCTTACAAGATTTTGACAGATGAAAATATGATTTTTTTTTTTATTGAGATCCTCTGGTTTTCCTCAACAGTACATTAGGATCGAATTAATCTAAAACTGATATTGGTTAAAATTCAAAGTTCAAATGAAAAAAAGTGTCTCAACATTTGTTTTGTATTTTTCATTCCCAATATTCTTTGGCCAAAAAAATTCCCAATATTCGAAATTACTTATATTGCAATAAGACTTTGGAGACATTCTTATAAGATCAATGGTAATTTTTCTTTTGACATAGATAAATGGTAATTTTTGGTTAATAGATAAATGGTAATTTTAAACCTTTTTAGCAGAACTGTTTTAAGCGTAAAATGACATAGATAATTGGTACTTGCTTATTCTTTCTTTAAAAAAAAATGTTTTTAAAGATGAAAAAGATTATGGATATTTCCCAACAGAAAAAACTGAAGGGGAAGCAACACAAAGAGTGACACTTGTGAGAAGAGTCTCACTCAATTACAGAGCACATTTTTGTGTTGTAATCCAAACCTTTCGGACATTTAAACATTTCAAAACTTGGGAAAGAAAGATCTAAAAGGAGAAAAAGAAAAGAAGAAAGTTACTATTAGAAAACAATGGCATCCCCTCCAGAAATCGCGGTGGTGGGAGCCGGAATATTCGTCAAAACTCAATACATCCCCAGACTCGCCGAGATCTCCCATCTCCTCACTCTCAAATACATCTGGAGCCGCACTCAGGTTCTTTTTCCTTTTAATTGTAAATTTTGAAAAGAAAAATCAAACTTCTTTTTTTTTTTGCTTTTTCTTTTTCTTTCTTTTTGAAATAATAATGATTGTGGTTCTGCCGATGAATCTAATTATGAGTAGGAATCATCGAGAGCAGCTGTGGAGATAGCGAAGCAACATTTCCCTGGAGTGGAATGCAAATGGGGAGAACAAGGTCTAAACGACATCATTCAAGATGCTTCTCTTCTTGGCGTTGCTGTCGTTTTGGCTGGCCAAGCTCAGGTTTTTTTTACTTCATTCTTCTCTTTTTCCATAAAGATCATCACATTGTCAATTACTATACTTGAGTGTGGAAAATTTTCTATATATAGTAACTTGATTAGCTTATTATTTGATTTTCATAGTTGCTAATCATTTTTTGGGAGTTTTCTCAGTATTGTTTGATCTCTGACCTAGCTCCTCATTTTGATCTGTTTCTTTTTAATCAGTAGCCTAACTCTTGAACTAGATGATGAGTTTTTTTTTTTTTTTTTTTTTTGAAGCTTATGTTATTACAAGCACTATGCACAGGTAGATGACTGAAAGAAATTAACAGGGTAAAAAGCTAAAATAATTTAGATTTATAGATTGTTTTTGGCAAATAATATCATTTTGATATCTTGCTTACTTTCCTTCACCTAAATATCATTCAAGTGTGACGGCATTAACATTATAAGAATTATTATTAATGATTTTTCTCTTGTCACCTCACATGAAAATAAACCGTGCAGGTAGATATCTCACTTAAGTTGCTAAAAGGAGGGAAGCATGTCATTCAAGGTGAGATATGTTGTTATGTTCTAACTATGGAAGCAAGCACATTATGTCTTTTGTTCCTTCAATGATGCTCATTAGCATTTTTTAGTTTCAATTTAATTTATAGGGTCTCTGTAATTTCAACCAACACTCCATTTTTCCTTTCAAAGAAAATAATCCAACCAAATTTTCTCCTCGCTTCCTTCCCCTTCCCTCCATATCTTTCTTGAATGGAAGTAGAGATATACAGATGATGGACCTCTTAGATGTTGTAGTACATAGATAATCATATTATTATGGATCATATGATTTGAATATTAGTCTTCTTCTATTCTTCCCTTTGCAATATACTAAGTTTCTTTTTTGTTTTGGATGTCCCATGTCTGTTGCCTGGCAAACTTGTGGATCTCTAGAGAAACCTGCTGCAACCTGTAAGTTCAATACTGTTTCAGTTGAATTTTGTCATATGGTTGCTAATTTTGGGAAATGTTATTTGTATCATTATTTTCCAAAAGTTTACTTTATCAAGATTTTAATATATGAACAAACCATATCATAAATTAAAGAGGTATATTAACAAAAGATGGAATGCACGAAATGCTAGAAGTTGGAAACAACTATTAGAAGTAAAGTACATCTTACAATAGGTCTAATGCAAAATTTTATTGATAAATCACTTACAGGTCCTTCTTGTATAAATTATTTGCTACTTTGAGCTTTTAAATAATTCTATCTTATCCTCTTTCCCACAAAGAAAAAGTATTAATAAGATTTTGTTTCTTTAGTAACTGGAGCTGTTTTATATTGTAGGCACAACTGAAATAGAAACTGCACTTGCTAACTACAACTCCATTTGTACCCACCCTGGTCAACCAATTTGGGCTGTGGCAGAAAACTACAGATTTGAACCCGCCTTTGTAGAGGTACTCTTTTGCATATTACTGGTTATATTCAGTTTATAGTCTACACTGCCATCTAAGTTTCTTATTTTTGGCTTTTTCTTTTTTAGAGCAAGAAACTACTGGCTGAGATTGGGGATATGATGAATGTCCAAGTTCTCATTGAAGGTTCCATGAACAGTTCAAATCCTTATTTCTCTAGCTCTTGGAGGCGAAATTTTGAGGTGTGTTTCACAATGATATCTGATATAATTTTGTTTTCTGGTATACCTTCTATCATGTTAGATTGTTAGTTTTAACTATTTCATAATCATAATACAGCATACCCAAATTATAGCAATAGCTTAAAAAATAAAATATAGAAATAATTCTTTGTTGCTGAGTAGAATACAGATGCCTGTTACAGTATCACATCCACTGTCATTCTTATGTTTTCATGCATGCATCTGTATTCTCTGTGTAAGAGTATCATATCCAAAAAGTCAATGTCCTGACCACTTCTAATACTTTCTGCTGAAGAACTCTTCCCTTCACAGATTCCAAATATATGAAGCAGTGAGCTTACGGTGTCATAGATAAACTTATGTTGAATTTATCTTAAAATGAAATGCATAGAGGGAAGTGTAGCTATATTTCCATGAACATCTTCAAGTTTTGGATGTAACTTTTTTTCAAAATACACATAACTTTCCAATAATCATTATAAATTTCCAAGCTTTGTAGACAGCAAGCTGTAGTTAGAGTTCTCCATATTAACATATTCTATCCATAAATTCTTTAAACCAGCATGGTGATGTTGCACACTTATCCCATCTTATCTGTACTTGAGCACACCTCAGATTCAAATTTGGAATGTTCCTGCACAGTTTGATTGGGGGACACATGTTTCAAAGATATTACCACATGTCCTTTGCAGTATACTCTCATCTTATGGGAATGCTAATGTTTATTGGAGAATTCTAAACCTTATGTAAAAACTATCAGTATTCCCTAAACCGTTTCCTTAGGCAAAGAAATTAAATAAGGAAATTCCTTTGAGCGCTAAACTGCCCATCCAGTTTTACAGCCAATGTTTTACCTTATCAGCTGCCATTGAAATGAAAAATCGAAGAGATCAATAGAACATAAAGGACTTGCAAACACTATTGTCACATTACAGTGAATACAATTATATTTATACCTGTTTTATTGACTAGTAAATCATTTTTTCTTTGACAGGGAGGCTTTATTTTGGATATGGGAGTGCATTACATTGCTGGTTTGAGAATGGTATGTCTCTCTTCTATTTTGCTTAATGGCTATTAAATGTTATTAGGATCCTTTTTCGATGTCATACCCTCTCACACTGCCCCTTTAAAGATAAGAGAAGAGAAAAACTGTTTCTCAAAAGATCATTTCTTTGTATGTAAAGCTATAGCTGCTATTTTTTCTATCAAAATAGCAAGTTTGCAGTGAACAAATCTTGTCAAAAAAAAAAAACGGGCACCCTATAAGGGAAAGAAAATGCTAAAGTTAAGCTTGAATATTATTATGCTATGAAATGGTTCATTTTTATATATTCATCGACAAATTTGCAATATGACTTCCCTTTTCTTGTGACCAGATGGTTGGTTGTGAGGTGACCACAGTATCAGCCATAACATCTCACGTAGATACAAGTTTACCTCCTCCAGACATCATTTCTTCTAATTTGTGAGTTTTCTATGGCAAAATTTGATTGTCTATCTAGGATTCAATCTTAGGCATGAAAGACTAAAGGCTTGAAATTAATTTACTTGCCTCAGTAAGTTGGAGAATGGGTGCTCTGGAGCTTTTGTAATGGTTGTAAATTCTAATTCCCCTAAGGTATTTATGAAGTGATAACTTTTACTTCAAGCAATTTATGCTTGCATTTATTATGTTGTGCTCATATATATAGTGGTTTCAGATAATCTGGCGAGTTGTTGGCTTGAAAGGAACAATACAAGTTGAGCGTGGAAAGCAAGATGGAAAGCACGGTTACCTGGTAATATATCTGATATAATGTTTCTTGTTAAATTCTAACTTCTTATCCTGCAATGCCGATTTTATTAAATGTTGAAATTTCTATACTTTAGCTTTTCTGAGAAATAATATTTCTTCTAAAATTCTAAAAGCTTCTTTGGAAATTTCTTCATGATCAATTTGTGAGAATTGACATCGTTCTTTTTCTATCTTCCAATGTTGTATCAGGTTACATTGTATGGTGCAGATGGGCAATGCAAAAGCACATTTTACTCATTCTGTGGAGTAAATGAAGAACTAAAAGCTTTTGTACATGACATTAAGCAGGCAACCAACAAGGTAATATCAGATGCTACTTTCATGTAAGTTTAATATACAACTTTACAAATATGCCCCTGATCCTCGTTTTTAACTTCGTTGCAGAAGGGGAGTGGCTACGAGGCAGAACCTCGCAGCTCCTATGTAGAAGGTGCCAGGGATGTTGCTGTTTTGGAGGCAATGCTTGAATCTGGATCCAAGGGTGGAGCCTTGGTTCAGGTGAAAAAGTTTTAGTTGAACATGTTCATGGATCTTACTACCGACAAAAATTCATCAGTGCGAATATGATTAAGAGGTGCTCTAAACTACAGAAACTCTTACAAGATTGTCATTTTGATGAAACATTTAGGAAAGCAAGCATGAGAACATGGAAGAACTCATTGAGGAAATTACTTGTAACAATAAAGTTCATTGTAGAAACCATATAAATCGATTTCATTGAATAAAGTTATTCCGAAATGCCCTTTTCATTCCATCTCTGAAGAGTCATGGAGTCAAGCTGCAAGCTGCAAGTTGCAATGGATAGAATAGATAATGATTTGGCAGACTTGGAATTTAACCATTTAATGTGTCAGCCATTCCCAGCTGGATATGGGGAAGCCACAGAGGACCTCCATTGAAGGTCCATAATTTTATTTCCATTCCAGACTCGAGTACAGATTTTGAGTGTGTAAGTGGGGAATGAGCTCAGACTCAAGAGTAAGAATGTGGGACACATGGCGCATGTGGGAGTAATGTGGCTAACCTAACCCCGGCGGAAGCATAAAATTAAAATGCCCACCAAACTACTCAAGGTTATTTCTTATTGTCGTTTTTACTCCTTTTGTTTTCCTTTTTGTATTGATATAGATTATATTCCTTTTGCAAATCAGCTAAAACTTAATACCAACTAAAGCTTGTTTGTTATCCATCAAAAAAAAAAAAAATAATAATAATAATAATAATAATAAAGCAACAATAACAATGGTTCAAAAATTCGAGAAGGGACAAACGTTTGGTCGATTTCAAATGGTTCGTTACCAGTTTGTGAATGGAGAAAATTATTGTAGGGGAGACTCAAACATATTAGTCATAATAATTTGTTAAAACGGATATAATAATTCGTTAAAACGGATATATAATGTGTGTAAGGGTAATTTGAACCAGTTTTTAGAGGAGATCATGTATGTCTATGATTTAACTAAATAACTAAGGCAAATTATATAATACACAGGCAGTGGAGTTTAGGAGACTATACAAGCGGGTTCTGAAAGGTGACATGTGTCCTCTAGGGATTAGATTGAAATATTTAAAACTTAATTAATTAAAAAAAATGGACATGTATCAAATCCACAACCCGCTTGTGGAGTCCAAAATTTACACCGCTGGTGTATCAAATAATTACCCAGTAACTAATGCTCTCCCTGCATAGGAAAGATGAATGGTGAACACCCGAAAAGGGTGGTCAAGTAAATTAAGAAAAAACGAGATAAGAAAACAGAGAAAGTAAGATTAAATTTTCTACCAAAATAAAATTGTAAGAAAATCAATAAATGCCGAATTCTATACGTACAAAGAAGAGGGTGTGGGAGGTGGAGAAGAGAAAATGACAGAAGAGAAAAAAATGTGCAGATTTGTCCATGCTGATAACAAAGTAAAAGACCACCACTCCACATGTGAATGCATCACTTTAAATCTTCAATTTGCAGACATTGCACTTTCTTCCACCTGCCAATTGCCATTCAATAAAAACTGAAAACTCCACCTTTTTAATCTAAATTATGTATCTTCTGATTGTTAAAAGATACAATCTGGATTCTTATATATATTTATATCTCAGTCAGGTTTTCTTTTTTCACCTGAATCATTTTTATTTATCTCTTAGTAGCTCTTTAAGCACAGTTGTTTCTGATGTTACAGTGAGTGATCATTATCATTTACTAGTATTTAAGAAAACTTTTTGCCTTTATTGTGTCATTTCTACAAAAATTGAAAAAGGGTAATTTGTTATCATAATTTTATATTTTTTTGAAGCTGACATGTTTGATGATTTTGAAATTAAAGGTCAAGTCTCCCATGTGGTTAATGTGAAGGGTGGGGGAACATGAATTGGAGGTCAAGAGAGACAATTCAATGGCATAAGATTAAGAGATAAGAGTCTCACCATTTTGAGCCACCGACTCCTTTATCATTGATTATATATACATGTATATATAGCTAGGTTTCAATTAGATTGAGACTCTCACGGATTATAATTCAAATCTCCTCTATGAAGAGGTAAAGATCAATTGTTTATTAGGAAATTTATTCAATTGGATCATTTGTACGTAGCCTTTACATTTTATTTTACAATATGATTAATCATGACAATGATCTTCCTCATTTGACATGCTATTTTTTTAAAAAAAAATTATTGAATTAATGTTCATATGTTAATGTATTATTATACTATAATAATCATTACCATTTAGTTATTGTTGGATAGATTATTTTATTTTATTGTGATCTCAATAAATATTTGATTTTGCATATAAAAAGAGTAGGATCATTTCATTAGAATAAATTAATCAGCTATTTATTTTATTTTATTGCTATACTAGTACTAACAATGTTTTTCGGATTAAATGGAAGGAACTCAACACTCATTTAAGTAAAATCTATGATTCGAGACTTCGAATACTCGGTTCTTTTAAACCCAAAACTAATAAAGCACACAAACTTTTTAGAATTGACAAATCTTTAATTTCACGTCAACTCACGATACACTAATAAGGTCATAAAGGTCCCATTTTGGTAGGGTGATTAACAAACAAACCTAGAAGAAAAAGAAATGGTTATGGAAAGTGGTGAGATTTCATCTTTGAAAGGTCTTACCGTTCTCCATCAAAGAGAAAAATGTCCTATTGGCTAATACCTTCATATATTCAAAATCAATTGTTGTCAATTTTTTTGGATAATTAATAATTTATTTCAAATTGTTTTCAAAATTTCTTAACCACAAATCATATAATCTTTTATTTCTCTTTTTTGATTAACTAAACCTATACATGGAAGTTTTTTTTAAAAAAAAAATGCCCAATCATAAAAAATTTCTAAATCATTTTATTTCAAAGACTTGAAAAGTAAGATTCCCTTTTCAATATACCCGTTGTGATAAATCCATGCATTAATTACCAAAAAGTGGTAGTTAGAAGATTAAGTCATGCTCTCATCAAGTTACACAAAAAGAAAAGGAAAAAAAACATTCTTTAAAATTCTCAGTTAATTGTCAGTGCAAAATGAAAATGATTACTAACTGATAGTACAAAAAGATCTTGTTGGGTGAATTATGTTTCGATATAATTCAACCTTATAAATTCTTTCAAATAATTTTGCATGGATAGCATAATATTGCATGGATACCAAACTTTGTATAATAGAAAGCCTTCAATATGCTGCATAAGTATGAAAAAACATAAACAAAATATTATCTTATATAAATATAGTAATTATACTGTACATACTAACATTACATCAAGCTATTAACAAGATTTGAGGAGGGAAATGATGGAAAAAAAAAAACAACTGAATTATAGAAAATTCGAAATTGTCATGATTAATTACTTTCGAGGAATATTATTAGAACTTATCTTATCTCAAAACTTTACAATGTCCAAATGCTTTACCATTGGTAAAATATATAAGGAAAAAGTTGGAAACCAAAATCTAGCTAACATCAATTTCTCATTACATCCCGCCCCCCAACTGTTTGATGAAAAAGACTGAACAAAAAAAACCATCACATTTCCAATAAAAATCATGAAGACCCATATTGCAAAACTCGAGCATACATACATCTTATAAATACAGGGCGTTAGCAGTTGTTTTCACATTTTCAATTTTGGTCCCATTGAGGAACCCAATTTATCGAATTTTAATTTTCTTTTTGGTATTAATCATATAATAAAAAAATTCAGTAATAGTCTAATAGACACCCGATTGTTGACAATAACCATATACTAAATTTAAAGTCTCGCATATATTTATATGGAACAAATTAAGTTACCTAATATTTCAAACAAGAAAAGAAATCACTTTATAATACTTTATATGTTTTTTTTACTAACCCTCCAGTATTTCATGACCACATTAGCCTCCTACTACTTTGGAATTGAGCCGTATCCGACCATATATATACTACTATCTAGTACTACTCTATATATATATATATATACATATATATATATATATATATATATACTAGTTAAAGCACGTGCGCTGCACGTATGTCAATAATTGATAAATCATATATTTCACACATGCGTACTTTTCATTTTCATAAATTTTGATTAATTAATCATCAAAATCTGGTCATTTAGTTTACAGAGATCTGAAATAATTAATCTCATTGAACGAACAAAAAAAAACTTAAATTATTATACAATT
>AWUE01014292.1:0-64280 GCA_001974825.2 Corchorus olitorius
ATAATGAAGGTTACCAATTTAATTATGTAAGTAATCTACTAAAAAGGCTAAAAAAAAGTTATTAAAATTGTATTTACCAATCCTTACATTCTTAAATTTTTTTTTTTGCCGAAAAACATTCAAGTCATCTTACATCCTTATTGAAGACCGGATATCGGGGTTGGCATCCTGAGACCGTAGTTACTGCCATCTCTTTTACTTTCTGGTACTTTTGTAGCAAAAAAAAGTCATCTTACATCCTTATTAATTTTAGTAACTTTTTATGATCAATAATGAAAGTTACCAATTTAATTACTTGAGTAATCTACTAAAAAAGCTATAAAAGTTTTTAAATTTGTATTTATCAATCCTTACATTCTTAATAACATTAGTAAACTTTCATCAATGGTGAAGATTTACCTTTTTTTTCCTCAAAAGTTACCGGAAAAGCTATAATAATCATAAAAAATGTATTGTACTATCAACTAATTTAATGACCTTACACTATAAAGATACGTACAATACTGATTTTCTTATCTAAGATTAATTACTTAAAGGGTTATTGGAAAACATTATAGTACTTATCTAGATTGAAAGGCTTNTTACTATCTTCACTTAATTTTTTAAGTTATAACTTTCAACTAATTTAATAACCTTATCATTCTTAGCAATTTTGGTTATCAAATTTCTCATTTATGCTTACTAATTAGAAATCTAAACTATAGTATTATATCCAGAAATGTAGCAACCTTACATGCTTAATAACTTTATCAATGGTGAATGTTATTAATTTTTTAAGTCTAAGATTACTAACTAAAGTTGTAGTAGAATAAGATACAACACATTACTATTATATATATAGAACTATACCAAAAAAAATTAGTTGAACATTAGTGGTTGATTTATTAAATTAAATTAGATCAATGTCAAACAAAATTTCAAAATTATATAAGATATTAAAGATCCGATTTATTTATCAATGGTGAATGTTATTAATTTTTTAAGTCTAAGATTACTAACAAAGTTGTAGTGAATAAGATACAACACATTACTATTATATATATAGAACTATACCAAAAAAAATTAGTTGAACATTAGTGGTTGATTTATTAAATTAAATTAGATCAATGTCAAACAAAATTTCAAAATTATAAAAGATATTAAGATCCGATTTATTTATTATTAAGGAAACAATATTTCTTTTTTTTTGGCCAACAAAACAATATTTCTCTTTAGTCAATACGTTTGCACAAATACTTAAGAATTTGAATTAAAAAAAATACCTAAGAATTTAATTAATGTAAGTATTTCAGTTATTATAGTATTACATTTAATTAATGTAAGTATTTTAGTTATTATATATATTACATAGGAATTAAAAATTAATTGAAATAAGGGTGCGGTAAAAGAAATTATAAATTTTAATATAATAATATATTTAATTTAATTGATAAATAAAATTACATATTGAATCTTAAAAGTTTAATTTGATAAATACATGTTTACCCTTTAAATGAATACTAAACTTTTAAAATTAAAAAGGTTATTTTAGATATTTCAGGTTAATGGTTTTGAAGTTTAGACTTATATAGTATATAGATATATAAAAGTACGAATAAGGGGAAATTTTATATTTTCCAATTGTATCTTTTTTTTCAAATATTTTTCTAAATTGTTATTATTAAATAATATTTTAATTATTCCACTATTAAAATAATAGAAATTTAGATTATCGTCATTAATTAGGATCCAACGTGGCCAATAGGGATGCACATCATCTTTAGCATCTAAATTTTCGTCCAAAACATTCTCCAAGTCTAATTAGGAGAAGATCAATTCTATGCAGAAATTTTAAGGGCAAAATCGTCTACCGAAACAACAGAATTAGATCTCGAGATAAACATAAAAGTTGCAGATCTCGAAATCGTCTTTCCAACGGTACCTCATTTGCATTTTTCTGAGCTCTGGATCAAAAGTTATGAATTTTCTTCCAAAACTGCTCTTGTGAAGTCCTTCTTTAAATAGGATTTAACAATACTGCATCAGGGTTGAATCATTACTGCATCATAATTACTGATTGGACTTGGACTCCTTCTTTGGGCTTCCATATTAATGAATTGGGCCTAAGAATATCAGATTTAGACTTCAAGACATCTGGCTTGGGACTCAAACGAGTATAATGGGCCTATTGAGCTGAAATGAGACAAAATCAATAGTTTCTCCAAAGCTATCTATATTTTTATATAAAAGTATGAATAATGGAAAAGTTTTTGTTTTCCGATTGAACCATTTTATAAAATATATTTCTAAATTGACATTATTAAAATTTATTATTTAAAAATTAATTATAAAATTTCAATTTAGACTGAAGTATAAGTTTGTAAAATTGATTTTCATTGATGAACATGCAAATTTCTACGAATAATGGGAAACTTTATATTCTACGATTGTACCCTTTTTTTCAAATATATTTCTAAATTGCCATTATTAAAATTTAGTATAATTTTATTATTTAAAAATTAATTTAAATTTTCAATTTAGACCGAATTATAAGTTTGTCAAATTGACTTTCGTTGATGAACATGCAAATTTCCTTTGCTATTATTTTTTGAATTTAATATTTTACTTTTAATTTCAATTTTTTAAATGTCAATAAAAAGATTAAACTTACACTAACACGTACAATACTATTGTTAGTGAAGCTCCATCTCTTCTTTATATAATGCTTTGCCGCATTCACTTTGTTCAATTGGAAATTGAAAAGTTAGAAGAGTAGGTGATATTATGATTTTGATCTTCTTGTCTCTGTGTGGTTATCAAAATTTCGTACGATGGTTATTATAATTTCATGAGGAGGTTATCAAAATTCTATAGTGTGGTTACCAAAATTTCATATGTAAGTTATCAAAATTTCATGGGAAGGTCACCAAAATTTCATAGTGTGGTTACCAAAATTTCATAGGATCAGGTTATTAAAATTTCTTAGGAAGGTTATTGGAATTTCATAATATGGTTATCACAATTTTATAGAAAAGTTATCAAAAAGTGATTATCAAAATGTCATAGCGAGATTATAAGAATTTCATAGTGCGGTTAACAAAATTTCATAAGGAGGTTACTAATATTTCATGGGGAGGTTATCAAAATTTCATAGTGTGGTTATCAAAATTTCATATGAAGGTTATAAAAGTCTCAATTTCATAAAAAGTATCAACATTCGATAGAAGGTTATCAAATCTCATAGAGTGATTATCGAAATTTCATAGAGATCGGATTATCAAAATTTATAGGAAGATTATTAAAATTTCATAGCGTTGTTATCAAAATTTCAAAACAAGGTTATCAAAATTACATAATGTGATTATCAAAATTTTTAGAGGGGTCAACAAAATTTTATAGAGAGGTTATCAAAATTTCATAAAGAGGTTATCAAATTTTCAAAATGTGATTACCAATATTTCATAGTGGTATTTCTGGGGAGGTTTTCAAAATTTCATAGTATGGTTACCAAATTAGGAAGGTTATTAAACTTTTATTATGGAGTAATCAAAATTTCAGGGAGGTTATCAAAATTTCATAGTTTAGTTTCAAAATTTCATAAAAGGGTTATCAAAATTTCATAGTATGTAGATCAAAATTTCATAGGGAGATTAACAAAATTTCATAATGAGGTTATAAAAAAAACATAGGAAGATTATCAAAATTTGTAGTTATCAAGATTTTATAAGGAGGTATCAAAATTTTATAGGGAGTTTTATCAAAATTTTATAGGAAGGTTTATCAAAATTTCATAGCGAGGTTATCACAATTTCATAGTGTGATTATCAAGATTTCAGACTGTGATTACTAACAATTCATATGGAGATTTTTAAATTTTCATAACGTGGTTATTAAAATATCATCATATGGAAGTTATCTCATAGTGTTAGTTATAAAGATTTCATTGGAAAGTTATCAAAATTTCATAGTGAGGTCTTCAAAATTCCTTAGAGAGGTTAACAAAATTTCATAAGGAGGTCATCAAAAATAGTGTAATTATCATAATTTAATAGGAGGTTATCATAGTTTCATATGAATCTTTCATTTAAACACATTGGGTCACGTGCAACGCACGTGAAAGTTAAAACTAGTATATATATATATGGCAAATTATACGATACACCGGCAGTGGAGTTTAGCAGACTACACAAGCGGGTCCTGAAGGGTGACATGTGTCCTCTAGGGACTAGATTGAAATACCTAAAACTTAATTAATTCAGAAAATGGACATATGTCAACTCCACAACCCGCTTGTGGAGTCCAAAATTTACACCGCCGATGTATCAAATAATTACCATATATATATATATATATATTCTGAAGCTTTTATCCTATATATAATAATATAACAATATTACTACAGGAATAAATCTAGCAAATTTTGTCATCATCTATTAAGAAAATTAGTTACCGTTATTTTGTCATCACAAACTATTTTGCCTAATTAATTATCATCATCATGGATTAATATTGGGAGAATTCCCCTTAAGTGTATTGGAATTTACTATAATTAATAATTGGTGGTATAGAATAAAATAATCAATATGTGGTGTAATGGTTGTTTCTCTCTCTTTTAAGTGTATTCACTATTTCTTTTGTAAAGACCAAATTGCCCTTATCTGATTTTGACGTTGGGGATAAAACCCTTCGGGAAGATTTTGTTATTTTCTCCCCCTCAATAATTCTCTTCCCAGAACCAAATACTAAGTATGAAAGTATGAAAAAAAATTCAAACCCTAATCTCGTAATATCCCCTTGACCAGAAGAAGAAGAAAATCCTAGCCTGTAGGAACACATTTTTTTTTTCTTTTTTTGCTTTTTATATTATATGTTCTATATTTTTAGCTTTGGCCTATTATTCTTTGCTCTCAACTAGCAACCAGCCCCTCCTTTTTATTTCTTCTATCTGCAATTCTTTGGTCGGAAGGTGAGGAAACGTGGGATAAGGCAAACCTATATAGCTTTGGGATTTGAATTAGGAAACTTTTTGGGAGAATTTTATGATTTAGAGAAGAAACCAGATAAAAAAAAGGATTAAAAGGAGTTTTGATATTTGTTTTGTTCACAAGAGAAGATAACTCTAACCACTTTGAACCCATAAAATTAATTAGAGATGGAAGCCCATAGCAACAATTATACATGGGAATTTTTTTTTTGGCTAAAAAATTTTATCGGAATCTGGATGAACAGGAGAATAGACCATTTTAAGGAAGAAGACAACAAAAATTAAAAAGAGGTTGACCCAAGGGTGTTTTTGTCTATTAAAGGGAATTTTTATTACACTTAATAAAGATACTATTACACCAAATTGGGATCAATACATCAAATAGTTATTATTATTTTTCATGCCAACATCCATTGATTATTTTATATTCTAATACACTCAACTGGAATTTTTCCAATATTGCTTCTATACACTGTTAGGTCACCAAATCACGCCACCTCATTAATATACCAAATAATAATCTTATGTGCCCTTTTCCATAAAATATCAATAACTTTGTAAAATAATTAGACTAAATTTATTAATTTATTTCCTTCAGCCTTCGAAAACCGAAGTTTTGATTCACCCCATCGTGATTCGTCGATCCTGCCTCTACTCCATCCACAATGAATTCTTCATCAACCCCTGCTTCCTTCTGAATGCCCTTAATACTAGCCTTTTGGGTCAGATCAGTCAGCATCGTTATTAATTTATTTGACTGAACAATAATATTGGTGCTAGGCTGCTAGCCATCAAAATTCTTTGCTTAATTCTTTAATCTAACTATCAATTTTTTTGTTGGTTTTGATATGTCATTTAGGTGCTCTTTTAGTTTGGCTGAAGGTTGAAGGTTGATTTGGGGCTATCGCGGGCCGCTTGATGATATGAATCAATGGTTATTTTATTGAGCAACGCAAATTTACTTGCGCAGAATTAAGGATATATAATGGTGCCATCAGTTTGTACCATAAGTATATTATAAATAAGAATCATACATAAGATGGGTTTATATATAATGTATCGTCAGTGGAGTTTAGCCAACTGCACAAGCGGGTCTTGAAGAGTGACACGTGTCCCTTAGGAACTAGATTGAAACATTTAAAATTTAATTAATTCAGAAAATGGACATGTATCAACTCCATAACCTGTTTGCGGAGTCTAAAATTTACACCGCCAATGTATCAAATAATTACCCATATAAAATAAGAGAGAATTAATCAAGGATGGATTGCTTCTTCTTATCTCATTAACTGATCTGACCGGAAAAGGCTTATACTAAGGGCGTCAAAGGAAGCGATTTGATACCAGAAAGAAAGGTTAATCACAATTTTGATTTTGGAAGGGAAGTAAATAAAATAATAATTTAGTCTAATAATTTTATAAGGTTATTGAGAATTTAATAAAAAGGGCTTGTAAGGCTTTTATTTTGTATTTTAATAAGGTGGCATAATTTAGTGACCTGTCAATGTATAGCTTCAATTGTCAGTACATCAAATATTTACTATATCTCAAACTTGTACGTACACTAGTAAGTTCATGGTTAAATAGAGTAAGTTGCTAGCTAGTTAAAAATGGTCGAAACTTTTTTTTTCCCTTCTTTTTTCGTTTGGGATTTTGTCTATGGTTAGATAGAGAATTGCTAGCTAGTTGATTTATTGATTTGGTATGGTTTCTACATTGAATTTTTTGAATAATTTCCAACCATAATTTGTTTTGGCGTCAATTTCCAATCAACTATACTATATGTATACTCTATAGAAAGTATGATAAAGGAAACTTTATATTTTTCGATTATACCCTTTTTTCAAATATATTTCTAAATTACCATTATTAAATAACATTTTAATTATTTCATTATTAAAATAATAAAAAATTAGATTATCCTCATTAATTAGGATCCAACGTGGCCAATACGAATGCTCCATATCATCTTTAGCATCTGAATTTTCGTCCAAAACATTTTCCAAGTCGGTTTAGGAGAAGATCAATTATGTCCAGAAACTTTAAGGGCAAAATCATCCACCAGAACGACAGAATTAGGTCTCGAGGTGACATAAAAGTTGTAGATCTTGGAATTCTCTTTCTAATGGTATCTCATTTGCATTTTTCTGAGCTCTTGATCAAACATTATGAATTTTCTTCCAAAACGGCTCTTGTAAAATCCTCTTTTAAATAGGATTTAACAATACCCAAGACTGAATCATTACTGCATCATAATTACTGATTGGACTTAGACTCCTTCTTTGGGCTTCCATATTAATGAATTGGGCCTAAGAATATCATATTTAGGCTTCAAGACATATGGCTTGGCAATTCGGGTTTCATGAACTCAAACGAACCTAATGGGCCTATATTGGCCGAAATGAGACAAAATTGATAGTTTTTCCAAATCTATATATACTATATATGAAAGTACAAATAATGGGAAACTTTGTTTTTTCCAATTGTACCCTTTTTTAAAAAAATATTTCTAAATTACCATTATTTTTTCCTTAAAAATTGCCATTACTTAAAATTAGATTTTAATGTTATATATATTATTATATTATTATTGGCCAACCCAATTTCTACAATATATATTATTATTTATTTATGACTTAATTTTAAGTTTAAAATTTTAAATCTTACTCAAACTATATTATATATATATATATATATATTTATAACTACTATATCCAAATTATTAACGATGATAATAAATATGTAGTAAAAAAAACGATGATGATAAATATATGATTGTTGCATTTGTAATTTTGGTATCATTTTTCTTAAACGTTACAATTCCCATGAAAAGAGTTTGAATTTTTCTTTTTCATTTTAAAATTTATGTTATTTTACAGTTATAAAAAAAAAAACTACAGTCTAGGTTTGGTATTGATAACTTCTTGTCATGCTTTGAGAATTTCATTTTCCTCTATCACTCTTTTTAACTCATTTTCTTCATTATTTTCAAATAAATAATATGCTCCATAGAAGGTTGGTGAACATGAGAGCATTAAAACTGATAATTTACCATTTGGAGTAATGTTGAATGAATGGAGCTCAAATTGATAATATGCTATATGGAGGAATGTTGAATGAAGGAACTCAGTGTGATAATGTGCTCTATATACTACCGAGTGGTGGAGTTTAATTCGAAAATGTATATTTATATACTATCAAAGGGAGGAGCTCAATATGAATTATATATGTTTGTACAACTGAACGACGAGCTCGATTTGCGAATAGAAGAGTTTTCTATGAATGATTTATATAGTACTAAATAGAGGAGTTCAATCTGATAATGATATATAATTTTATAAAGAGATTGTCGAAATTTCATACTATAGTATAAAAAAATTATAGGGAGATTAACAAAATCTCATAGGGAAGGTTACAAAATTTCATAGGAAGGTTTATTAAAATTTCATAGTTAGGTTATCAAAGTTTCTGTTGTGCCAAAAATCTCTTGCTAGAGTTTTCGCGGAGAATTCTTTATGACAGCATAGGGGCGTGCCAGTCAATTTGCTGAAATTGACAAAGAGGTTGTAAAGAACTGGATCTGGAGCGCGGAGCAGCAGATTAAAAGATAAGAGCGATTGTGGAGACTGGATCAAAGTCACACCGGAGCATTTAAATCATTGGAACCGTAGCAAACTACTTTCTATCAATGGCCCTTCCTCTAACTGGATCAGATCTGGGAGATCTGCTTTGATTGCAATTGAAATTGAAAAGAAAATAACAATTTGATTTGTTATTTCTGAGAGAGAAACACGTGTACAATGTTTTTATGTCCGGAGACAAGATTGAAACAAGAGGAAAACACTAAAAGAGTGTTTGATTGTCCTGAGACAAGATCTAAACAAAGAAAATTTGATGAACGAGTAAGAACTCGTGATGAACATGTTGAAAATGGCGCAGAGCCAGAGAGAAAATAAGTACGGAGCTTATTTTTTGCGCGGAGTAAGTTTGTAGCTTCAGGAGCTGGTTTTTGAGATGAGTGATATCTACCTAAAACCTGAGAATGGCCTCCTTTTATATAGGGGGCGGCATGGGCTTTGGCATTAATGGGCTTGCCTTGCTGAAGAAGGCAAATTCCTCCTCCTAGGTAGATGACAGCCTCCAGGAGAGTGCAGTGAAGCTTCTTTCTCCTTCTGATTGCTTCCAACTACTAGGGAGAGGGCAAAATAGATGCTAGGACGCCACTCTGCTTGAATGGGAGATGGAAATCTACCTCCTGGGTGGTTGATGATAATTCCTCCTTCTTCCTATTACACTGCAGCAGGCCTTCGTTGCTTCTTTTGTGCTGAAATCAACTAATCTGACTCAGTAGTGGCCTTCTAACATCATGACTTGAACTTTGATCATCAGGGCCACGAAATTATCCATACTTAGTCATATTTTGCTCTTCAAATCATGGAAATAACACTTAGTTAAGAAAATGGCTTAAACCGGGGTGACAAAGCCACATGTCCTCAACTGAAAAGAATGCAAAAGTTGCAAACGAAGTCAGAATAAGCCAAAATTTCACCAGTAGGCTTATATTATCTCCATAAGACTATGGAAAAAATTTCAAGTGAATTCGAGCTCTCCTTCATGGTGAACTTGGTTTCACTCCCCAAAACGTCCTTAACTGAAAATCGGGCATAAGTTTTTACACCGATGTCAGAATAAGGTGAAATTTTACCAAGATGATCTACATAGCTCAAGAATCATAATAGTATGCTCTTTGGTAGAAATTGCAGCCTCTAGCCTCTTCAATTGGTCAATTTTACTATTTTGTCCTTAATTGAACAAAATACAAAGTTGTAGTTTCGCCTCCCGGGGAGGGGAAAAGGGCTAGGCGATTTCTCCACTATGGTTGGTTGACTATATTGAGGAGGTGTGAGGTTGAAAATCGCATGCCTCTCTCACGTGCATAAATGTTTCTTTTGCTGACAAACTTTAGCTCTCTGCCTCCTTCCTGCAGGAAGAGAAAAATATCTCTCACCAGGGCAGAGGGCGGCCTCTCCTCTACATGGGAGATGACTTTAGACCTTGCTATGTAAGTCCATGAGGTATTTTTCATCTCATGGGCAGATGACAAGCAATTTTCCTTTTTTACTTGTTTGCCTCCCTAGTAGGCAGCAATATTAAAGGAAACTGTCTCTTCATGATTTTTTTTGCCTCCTCCCTTATTTTTGGGCGGCATATATGGAAATAATAATAATAATTTCGAAATTATTATTATTTATTAGTAATTCCGGCCTTAATTAATTAATTACAATAATTTCCTAATTCAATTAGAACTAGGGTGGTGCAGAAACTAAGTTTCTTCAGGATTTGTAATCAAATCTTGACCACTCATCTTGATATAAATCATGTGAAGACCAATTTACCCTCAATTGTAAATTGAGGTATAAACAATTTCATATGGAATTTATCACAATTTCATAGGTAATTATCAAAACTTTTCATAGCATGGTTATCAAAATTTAATAGGGTAGTTATCAAAATTTCATAAAAATATTCATTCGAAACATGTTGGCCCACGTGCAACGCACTTGAAAGATAAAACTAGTATATATAAAAGTACGAATAAGGGGAAACTTTATGTTTTCCGATTGTACCCTTTTTTTCAAATATTTTTCTAAATTACCATTATTAAAATTTTAATTTTAGGTTTTATATATTTACTATGCCCAATTTAATTTTTTATAAAATAATATTACAGTATTTTATTTTATATAAAATAGAATTTTCATTTAAAAAATAAATTATAAAATTTAAAGTCTTCACCGGACTTTGCTTATGCTAAATTTGAATTAGTTTTTATACCCTGCATACTAGGATTTGAGGTATAATATCTCTGAATGCTTAAAGGATAATAAATACTAATATTATATTATTTTAAAAAATGTTAAATATAAATTTTTAATTTTTGTCACTTCTTTCACGTCAGATTTTTCAATTACAATAGGATTTGGATTATAAGTCTATAACTCCTAACCTAAGGATAATAAATTACTCCCTACCCTATAGAAGAAGTTGAAGAAGTTGAACTTTGCAGATTATTGAAATTTCATAGTGTGGCTATATAAATTTCATAATTTGGTTACAAAAATTTCATAGAAGGTAATCAAAGTTTCATATTGTGCTTATCAAAAATTTCATAGTGACATTAACGAAATTCTATAGGGAAGTTATCAACATTTCATAGGGAGGTTATCAAAATTTTATAGTATGGTTATCCAAATTTCATAGTGCACCAAATCAACCTTCCGCAATTAATGTGGTATTCAAAATTTTATATTAAGGTTATCAAAATTAATTTCATATAGAGGTTATCACAATTTTATAGTATGGTTATCAACATTTCATAGTGTGGTGACCAAAGTTTCATAGGATGGTTATCAAAATTTCATAGTGTGGTTATCAAAGTTTCACAAGGAGGTTATCACAATTTCTTAGGGAGGTTATCAAAATAATATAGCGAGATTATCAAAATTTCATAGTAAAACTATGTTTGGTAGGAGAAAATATTTTATAAATTAAATATCAAAGAAATCAAGTAGTCATACAACATGTGTGAATGAAAATAAACATATTTTTAGAAAATGAAAATGATGATGGAATGGAAATCTTAAACTAAAAATATAAATATTTTCAAATTTCATTCAATTGACATTTCCATTTTTCAAACGTATACTCATTTTCATAGAAAGGTTAATTAAAATTTAATAGTTAGGTTATCGAAGTTAATTTATCATAATTTTATAGAGTGATTATCAAAATTTCATAGTGTGATTATCAAAATTCAATAAAAATATTTTATTAAAACACGTTTAGTTGCACGCGGAAAACTAAGACTAGTAATTAAAATGTACTTTTCTTTTACTAATAATCTCACAAAAAAGAGAGAAGAAAGGAATCGATTTAAATCATTTGAGTGCCACATGGTATAGTTTTAAATAATCTAAAAATCATAAACTAATTAATTGAAATATATATATATATATATATATATTATTTGCATGATATGGCAAAAAAATAAGTTAATGCACAGAGCACAAAGCTCTCAAACATTTGTCCAAATCTACAGAGAGGAAACATGTGGCATCTTTCTTCTTCCTCGTTGGTTTTTCTCACATTTTTTTACTTGCCTTCAACTTTAGTTAATAGTAGTATTAAATTTAATAAGTAGTATTATATTATATGTTATGGATAATTATATATTTGATAGATCTGATCATTCGTATATTCGTGTTGTTTTTTGTCTATAAATAAGTAATATTCAGGGGTATGTAGTCAAACACGAACACGACACGAATAATTAATCGTATCATGATTTCAAATACATATGCGAGAACTGTTTATTAGTCGTGTATACAACACGACACGACTAACACGATTTTATAAGCGTGTAGCTTAAACACGTCGACACGATTTAAACATTTAAACACGACTATATGATTAATTTAAACATGTCAAACATAATAGTTAAAAATTACTAAAATATCCCTGAAAAATTTATAAAATAACATTATAGCTATTATTTCTTTAATTATTTTTAGAAGATCAAAATGGTATTTTAATATAACCACATAAACTATCTTAAACGTATTGTCATGTAACAGTTAAACATGTTGACACGTCAACACGAATAATTAAACATGTTAGCAGTGATTGACACGGTTAAGACACGAAACACGTTAAAGGAAAACACAAACACGGTTAACTCTGTATCGTGTTAAAAATTGACAGGTCTATTATTTGATACAACAGTGCAAAATTTGGACGCTACAAGCGGGACGAAGAGTTAACCCATATCGGTTCAGAATTAATTTTGTTTTTAAAATTCAAAATTATTCCCTGAAGACACATGTCAAATTGTCAACTATATATATATATATATATATATATATATATATTAAGAATAACATTAGTGTCATCAGGCATTTGGCCTGGTGGTAGAGTACTGGACTCTTAGTTCCAGTCCACATATATATATTAACATTAGTGTCATCGGGCATTTGGCCTGATGGTAGAAAACTTGACTCTTAGTTCAAGCCTATCTGGACCATGAGGTCTTGGGTCCAACTCTCACGGAATGTGAGTTTAGTTTGTAGTTTATTTATTTATGTATTTGGTTTGTAGGTAGTTTATTTATGGTATAGTTTCTAGGGTAGGTGATATTTTGGTTTGTAGGTAGTTTATTTATGGTATAGTTTCTAGGATAGATGATATTAGAGATTTGACAACTTTTTCTTATTTCTATATTTCAATTTGTAAATAGATTAGCCAATGTATTTGCACATTCTCTAACTAAAGATTAAGCTGGATAACGTGTGGTAGGAGACTACTTCTCCCAGCATTTGTAATCTTTAATTATTGATCAATGAAATTGATTATTTGCTAAAAAAAATTGATATAGTATTAATAAAATTATATAAAAACTTTTTTATTTAAAGCAATTTTCGTATATAAAAGTAGAAAATAAGTTAAATTTTAAAAAATTTTCATTTCTTTCTCTTTCTTTTTAGAAGAATGTTTTTTTTTTCTTTTCCATGTATGAGTTGTTAGCAAAAAAAGGAAAAACATCCAGATATAAAGTAACAATAATGGAGAGCCACGTCAGAAAATTTACAGCCAGCACTCTCTGACAGGTGGTGGGAAATTAACCCCACTTGCTGGGAAAAGATCTCCGAACCATCAGCAAGCTTTCGTTTTTCCAGTCAACCAATAACAACACGCCACGTCGAAGAAACTGAAGTAAACTACAAAAATCTTTGACCTAGCAACCATTAAGATTCAGAGTTTTCTCAGAGATTGATTGTAGATTATTACTTCTCCTTTCGTCTTGTTTGTAAAAGGGAGTAGCTGAGTAGTAGTGAGTTGGACCACACACGATCCATAAATTATTGACCGTACGCTGTAACTTTGACGAGTATTTATGAATCCGTTGACGATATTTCGATTTTATTGGAGATTTAACAATTCAATAAAATTCGGACAAAAAAATTTAATACTAAAAAATTATAAATACTACGGCTGCTATTTATTTTTTTGGCACCATACGGCTGCTATTTTAATAAAGATGAATTAAGCCTAGATTTATCGTCAAAAAAGAATTAAGCCTAGATAAAGAAGTACAAAACACGGTTATCAATTGAGTTATGCCTTAAAAAAAAAATTGAGTTATACCTCTGCTCATCTAAATTTCATATTGGTTGTTGTAGGAGCTACGATATTTGCTAGAGATGATTAGATTCGAGAGATTACTCATGTATATACTGAGAGGAGAATTGGTATGTTGATTTTATGACCAATCTTGGTCAAGACTACTCGTAAGGTTCTTTGTTATTGATGGAGTCGTCTTCTGGAATTCTTACACAACTTAAACAAAATGTCAATAGTGTTGATGTTGTAGACCTTAATTGACTTTGTCAACATCCTTTGTAAAAAAAATAAATTGAGTTAACAACTTGATTTATAAGAGATTTATTTTTAACTATAATACTTGTACGTACATTTGTGAGAATAATTTGTATCTATACATCATATCTAAATTTATTTGTTCTACTCTCACCATTCTTTATTTCTTTTTTCCTGAGAAAATTGGGTTTTTTCTTCTAAAATATTTGGTTATTTATTGAATTGTTTACTGGATGCTAGATATGCATTTTGCTTACAATAATTAGAGTTGGCAAAATGAATCTGAAATTCGCTCGAGCCTGAAAATACCTGAATCCAAGGTAGCCCAAACCTGACCCGAGACTGAGCCCAAACCCGAAATAATTAAAATTTAATAATAATTTATAAAATAAAATATTTTATTGTTTAGAAAAAAATACATTTCCTTTTAAAATTAAATAAAACTATTATTAAACCTACTATTAATTTTATGAGCAAGGTTCTCATTGAGCGCCACATGGCATTTGGTTTCTTTGACAAGTGTCAATAGTTAATTTTCTAATGTTTTGTTTATTATATTTATATTCATTTAGTTTGGAAAAATTAAAAGACATTCATCCCCTTTTCTATATAAAATAAATTATCTAATAATCATAAATTAATTATAAATTTGTTATGAATATACATGTATGTTGTGGAATGTGGATGTCTATGAATCTAATTAAAGCAATGATTGTGGAATATGGATGTAATCTAATTAAAGCAAGGATAAGATTGATGACTTGGTTCATTCATACACATATACCTATGTACTAAGTTCATCCCCTTATATTTATGGTGATGTATCTATGTGCCTATAAATATGCCACTTATGGAATAAGATGAATGAAAACAATTTCTCCCATTTTTCATATTTTCTTCTTCTCCATATTCTATTGTCTCTCTCCATACTTCAATTCTCTCCTCCCTTACTTTTGTTTTTCATTTCTTAACTGAATTTTCTTAAAATAATTTATATTTTGTTTTTCAAAGCGCGGCCGGGAAGTTCTAGTATATATGAATATAATATAATTTATATAATAATGATCACAATTCAATGATTCATTAATCAATAGAAAAAGTACTAAACTACTAAACTACTATATATATATATATATATATATAACTTAAAGCAAAAGACTAAAAAGTACCCTTATAACTCATTAAAGTATAATTAATTAAATACATGAAATTTTAATTTTGTTTAAACAAATAAAAAGTCTACAAAAGCAGATGATGAAAGAGAAGCAAAGGTTTAAACCGAAAGTTCCGTCTTTGTTCAATCTATTCCTTATTTTAGTTCAGTTTAGTCCCCAAAGTTTTTTAGTGGTTCAATTAAGTGTCTATCAGCTTTTAATTTGTTTAATTTAAGGCTTTCATTTTAATTATTTATTTAATTTAATGCTTAATTTGTTTTAATTTAAGATTGATTAGCATTAATTAATTTTAATTAGTGTTAAAGTATATGTATTTTATATTTAATTCAATTAATTTAAATATTGCACACCACTTAATAATGGTCAGTGACGGTAGTCTTTCCGAAGAAGAATTTTCATTTTTCAACGAGTGGTCGAGTTTCCGGCACTCTTTGAATGGCTTTGTAAATGAGATTGTTCTTTGGCTATTAATTATTTGTTAGTAATTTTTAACAAGGGTAATTATTTGATATACTGGCGGTGTAAATTTTGGACTCCACAAGCGGGTTGTAATTTGACACATGTCCATTTTTTTAATTAATTAAGTTTTAAATATTTTAATCTAGTCCCTAGAGAACACATGTCACCCTTCAAGACCCGCTTGTGTAGTCTGCTAAACTCCACCGCTGGTGTATTGTATAGTTTGCCTTTTAACAAGTATTCAATCTTTATATATATTGATAATCATGTTATATTATATTATTATATTATATATTATCAAAAAACTTATAATATAAAGATAAAACAATTATTTTTGTTTAAAAAATCTTTAAAAAGAGCTTGCACTTGAACCGGGATGGCCGGATCCAGATCGGATTTCGAATATCGAATCGAAATCAAACCCGAGCTCGAACCCGATCCGAGCTCTACTTGAGACCGAACCCGAAAATACCCAAACCCGACATAACCCGAGCCCAAAAATACCCGAACCCGATTGAACCCGAACCTGAATGAACCCAAACCCAAAAAAATCCAAACTCAAAATGACCGAACCCAAACCCGCCCAATTGCGAGACAATAATAATGATGTAATTTAAACTTTGTTTAAGAAATTTTAGATAATGTGAACTTATTCATGTTCCCTAAATATAAAGGTTAATATATAATATTGATATTCATAATTTTTTTACAAACTCTTCGATGTCCGATAATCAACTAAATCTCGATTTACTGAAAGTTGAGCTGCATTATACTCCAATTATTATTCTCCAACTGAGAGATAACTATTTTAATACATAGCTTTTCCAGTCAAGATTCGAACCCGTAAGAGACTTTAAAATTTTTCCACTCAATTTAAAGTATGTCAATATAGATTTTTACTTTTAATTTCTAAAGATTAGAAGTAAACTACCTACCCCCAAGTTTTTGTAATTACTGTACTACTATAAAGAAAGTGGGGTAAGTTTGATACATTGGTCACATAAGCCCATGCATTGTAACTTGGTGAAATCATGAGAAAATCAAGAAGATATAAAAAGAAATGAAAAAGAGAATTTTTTTTTTTAAAAAAGAGTATTGGGGTTCCGGTTCCCCAAGTGAAAGTGAAACAGTGAGAGGGGCCAGAACAACACCAAGTCAGAGGTCCACCAACATACTAACAGACAAAACAACTCTTATTAACTCACTCATCATCAGTCTTCCCACTTCGCATGTGCTCAAACCGACCATAGTCTTCCCACGTGTGTCACCCTTCTTCTCTATTTTTACTTAATTTTTATTAATCCCAATAAATACAGGAAAAATTTACGGGTAATTATTTGATATACCGGCGGTGTAAATTTTGGACTCCACAAGTGGGTTGTACAGTTGACATATGTCCATTTTTTTAATTAATTAAGTTTTAAATATTTCAATTTAGTCCCTAGAGAACACATGTCACCCTTGAAAACCCACTTGTATAGTCTGCTAAACTCCACCGCTATTGTATAATTTGCCAAAATTTACTAGATCACAATACAAATTACCCTACAAACTGTCAATTATTTTTCTGTTTAACTTAATTAAAAATGGAAAAAATAGTATAGTAGTAAAAAAAAAAAGTTGAAAAGAGAAAAAGTTGGTACTGAGTAGGTTCTTTGTAGTGTTCTTTATAGATTCAGTCTTTTTAACAGATCTCTCTTCCCATCCCATGTCCCCATTTCCATCATACTTCACTCTCCTTTTTTGCTTCACACAGTTCATATTTATAATAGAATATAATTATTATTATACAAAAACAAAGATTTTCCATTCTTGCACCTTGAAGAAAGACTGCTTCTTTTCTTACACTATTACAAAGGTACATATCTTTTCTTTTCTTTCATTCTTTTTTTTTTCTTCAAAAATGAATGCTTTGGTAAGATTTTGTTTGTGGGGTTGGTTTGAGTAGTTGTTCCAAACTTTGAAACTGTGGGTTTTCTTTGTTTACTCTTTTAAGTTATGTAATGAAACTATATATCAATAATGCATGATAAAGATGTTTGATTTTCTTCTTTTTCTTTGCTTGAGTTACTTGTTTCTTGTGTTTGCTGTAATTGGTTGTTTTCCTTTAGATCTGTTTCTTTTTTCTCTTGCATATAATGCACATTCATTAACTTATGGACTTATGGTACATTCTGATAGATATTTCAGTTTTCATGATTTTTCGTTGCTGGGAATTTTTTTTCATTTTTTAAGTGAAAATCTTCAAGTTTACATTACCCTGCCTTTTTAACTGCATTAAATGCCCTACTAATAATGATTATTGACAGTAATAATGACAGCACTGAGAAACTTTGTTGTTATCCTACAATGTTAGTAGCATAATTTGTTCCTTTTGCTCAGCATCCAGATGGAAGTGATGGATTATAACTCTTGCTCTTGGTTTTTCCTTTCTTTGATTTTTGCAGGTTTTTGCATTTCAAGTTTAAAGCTTTCCTAGAATTGCCTAGTGTTAAGCTGATAGTCAAAAAGCTATAGCCTTTCATCTTTGGTTCTGTTTCACAATTTTTGCTCTTCCTTAATTGGAGATTTGTAGCTTCAACACTCAAACTGCCCTTGCTTTTGCCTTTTTTAGCTTTAAACTAAGGTTGTAGCAGGATTTTGCTCACAACAAAACTGTTCAGCTTTTGGTGTTGTAGCCTTTGAAATTCTACCCTATCAAAATTCTAATTTTCCTGATACTTGCTGTTGAGTGATCTATAGAAGAAAGATGCAGAAGCCTCCGCAAGCAGTAGACTTTGCCCTAAAGGAGACCTCGCCGAACATTGGGGCGGGACAAGTCGGGGGTGATAAGCTTTCGTGTACCTATGACCTTGTTGAGCAAATGCAGTACCTGTATGTTCGAGTGGTCAAGGCCAAGGATTTACCTGGAAAGGATGTCACTGGGGGTTGTGATCCCTATGTTGAGGTCAAACTTGGGAACTACAAGGGAGTAACCAAGCATTTTGAGAAGAAAAGCAATCCTGAATGGAATCAAGTATTTGCTTTCTCAAAAGACAGAATTCAAGCCTCTGTGTTGGAAGTGGTAGTGAAGGACAAGGATGTTGTTGTAGATGATTTAATCGGCAAGGTTATGTTTGATCTCAATGAAATTCCAAGAAGGGTTCCTCCAGATAGCCCGCTGGCGCCTCAGTGGTATAGATTGGAAGATCGGAAGGGTAATAAAGCTAAGGGAGAGCTGATGCTTGCTGTTTGGATGGGAACTCAAGCAGATGAGGCATTTCCTGATGCATGGCATTCGGATGCTGCATCAGTTGGCCCTGATGGTGTTGCAAACATTCGATCGAAAGTGTATCTTTCCCCTAAGCTTTGGTATGTGAGGGTGAATGTGATTGAAGCTCAGGACTTGGTACCTAATGATAAAAGCAGATTCCCTGAAGTTTATGTCAAAGCTGTCCTTGGAAACCAGGCTCTCAGAACTAGAATATCTCCAAGTAAGACTATCAATCCGATGTGGAACGAGGACTTAATGTTTGTTGTTTCTGAACCTTTTGAGGAGCCTTTGGTTCTAACTGTGGATGATAGGGTGGGATCAAACAAAGATGAAACCTTGGGGAAGTGTGTAATTCCCCTGCAGATTGTGCAGAGAAGGTTAGACCATAAACCTGTGAACAGTAGGTGGTACAATCTTGAGAAACATGTGATTGTGGATGGTGAGAAGAAAGAAACAAAATTTGCTAGTAGAATTCACTTAAGGATCTGTTTGGAAGGAGGGTATCATGTTTTGGATGAATCTACACACTACAGTAGTGATCTTCGGCCAACGGCAAAACAGTTATGGAAACCTAGCATTGGAATTCTGGAACTAGGTATTCTCAGTGCTCATGGACTGATGCCAATGAAAAATAAAGATGGACGAGGGACCACTGATGCTTATTGTGTGGCTAAGTATGGGCAGAAATGGATCCGGACGAGGACAATTGTTGACAACTTCATGCCAAGGTGGAATGAGCAATACACTTGGGAGGTTTTCGACCCTTGTACTGTCATTACTGTTGGGGTTTTTGATAATGGTCATATACAGGGGGGATCCGGAAAGGATGCAAGAATTGGCAAGGTAAGGATTCGTTTGTCTACACTTGAAGCGGATAGAGTCTATACTCATTCGTACCCTCTCCTGGTGCTACATCCTTCAGGGGTTAAGAAGACCGGTGAAGTTCAATTGGCTGTGAGGTTCACCTGCTCAACTTTGATTAACATGTTGCATATGTATTCACATCCATTGTTGCCTAAGATGCACTACATCCATCCATTGTCTGTGATTCAGCTGGATAGCTTGAGGCATCAGGCTATGCAGATTGTCTCGATGAGGCTGAGCCGGGCTGAGCCACCGTTGAGGAAGGAAGTTGTGGAGTACATGCTTGATGTTGATTCACATATGTGGAGCATGAGGAGAAGCAAAGCAAACTTTTTCAGAATAATGGGAGTGCTGAGTGGGTTGATAGCTGTTGGAAAATGGTTTGATCAAATATGCAATTGGAGAAACCCTCTTACAACCATTTTGATTCATATCCTTTTCATTATACTGGTTCTTTATCCTGAGCTGATACTTCCAACAGTTTTTCTCTACCTTTTCCTGATTGGTATCTGGAACTTCCGGTGGAGGCCACGACACCCTCCTCACATGGACACACGGCTCTCTCATGCTGATGCTGCCCATCCTGATGAATTGGATGAAGAATTCGATACCTTCCCTACTTCTCGTCCTTCAGATATTGTCAGGATGAGATATGATCGCATAAGAAGTATAGCCGGGAGAGTTCAGACTGTAATTGGTGATCTTGCAACTCAAGGGGAAAGGTTTCAGTCTCTGCTAAGCTGGAGAGACCCAAGAGCAACCACTCTCTTCGTGACATTTTGTTTGATCGCTGCCATAGCTCTTTATGTTACACCATTCCAAGTTGTGGCTCTGCTCTTAGGCCTTTATGTCCTAAGGCATCCCAGGTTTCGCCACAAACTTCCATCTGTACCTCTCAACTTCTTCAGGAGGCTGCCTGCAAGATCGGACAGTATGTTATGAGCACAACTGCCTTTTCTCCCTTTCATTGAGCGCCAAATTATGCAGCTTAAAAGAAGTGTCACTCGGAGCTCATTGGGGTTGGTGGCAAATGCATGGTTCTGTTATAATTTGTAATTTCATCTGCCTTGTTTAGTAAATTTCATACAATTGTAGCTGCTAATTTTATGTTGTTTCCGGCAATCTGTTGTCATTAAGCTGTCAATTTTAAGAGTTCAACTTCACCATAATTCTATTTCTCTTCACCCTTCACTCTTACTAACACAATTTGCCCTCTCAGTATATATGATCCTATGATCAACCGACATTGTTTGTTTTGGTTTCCCAGGACACTCAAATGTATATGTTCATTTTATGGAGGAAAAAATACCGACAAAAAGTTGCTTATGCAAGTCAGTGTAGAACTAGTAGGGTGTTTTCAAAAGTATCTGAAATATCAAATATGGCATTACAAAGCATGTTTAATGGTCCCAAACTAAAGAGCTGAGGGGAAAGTTAGATTACTTGAGGAAAGAAAGCAATGACTTTTTGTTTTGGTTTCTGAAATCTGATGTATTTGAATCCTTTACGATAAAGCATGGAATATGAATCTGGTAAAAGCCCATCTTTTTTTTCCTATTGTCTTATTCGTTTTTTCCACCTTTACTCTATCTTCCTTTTTTTTAAGGATCTAACACTTTAAAGGCTTCTATTCTATTTTTATCGGTACTTTAGTCCATTTCTACAATTAAGATTTTGATTTTGTTCCCTCGTTCAACTTGCCATTCTTATCTGGTTTGAGCCATTATAGCATTATGAATATGGTTAGTCTGTAAATTTGGATCTGCAATACTCTGGGTAAGGCACTATTGGTCTAATAACTTTTAGGGCTAAATTAATCAAATGGTCTTAAGAACTCAACTATTGATCAAGTTTATAGTGATTAACTTAGGCCTCCTATGCCAACATTTAGGTTGCCACAATGAGTGGTTTAATTTTAGGTGTTTTGTTCACGACATTCAAGATTGAGTTCCATTGACCGTAGTCTTTCATTGGCATAGAATCTATAAATCCGAAAGATACACACATTAAGTCCAATGAATCCGTAAATCTTAACATCTTTTTCAAGAAATATACCAAAACCAATTTAGAATCAAGTATCACGAGATCAATAGATGTTCATAATAAAAAAAGTTTGAGGCATTTGAAATCTTATTAGAATGCTTGTATATATGAAGCATGTATGCTTAGTCAAAGTTTTCGTACAAAATGCCTTTCAAAAAAAAAAAGTTTTCGTACAAAACATTCATTTCTGTTAGATTACAATGTTAAATCGGATTAAATTCACCCTCAAATCGAGCTTGTCCTGTGTTCTCTATCTTGCTTCCCTAATAACCATACTAGATCTGAAAAATAAATTAATTTATAATGATATTTGAATTAGTATTTGATTAACAAGAACATTCCATGTGTTGAGATATTGAGAATTACTAATAGAAACTTGAACATTAAAAGCCAAAAACATTAATCTCATCCAACGCATGCATGACGTTTTCACCATATGATCATAATCTCCTTCCAATGGTCAAAACAAAAAGGTTAATACTTCCAATGCCGACTATCAAAATTTTTATCATTTTTACTACTTATTAAGAATTGACCATCCTTATTAATTAAATACTACTAATAATAATATATATATGCAGATTTGTCAAGGGAAAAGGACTTCCTTTTTAGCTTACCAATTGTTGGAAATAATAAAATTTTTCTTTGAAATCATCATATATTATTGAATTATATCACTAAATATTCGAATCAGATACTCTAATTATAAATTTTCAAATTCTAACCGTTAAGATATGCTTTGAAAATTAGTTAGTGCATGCATGTGTTTGTTAATTTTTAATGATCTTCAAATATACACTAGTATATACTGTATAGATTTCTCGATGACGCGAAACAATATTTTAAAACAACTTATATAAATATAAATACATTAAGCTGATTAGAATCATTAAAACAGAAACTGACTGGGGAAAGAATTATATTTATATATGGGCTGCTTAATTTAAACGGCCGTTTCAATTTATACCAAAATAAAAACGAAAAACAAGTTAAACATGACACCAGAATTGGTTGATCAAATGATTTGCCACTTCCCATAATATAAGGTCTAAAATTCGAGTCTTATCAATGAAAAAAATCATTGTAATAATTTAAATTTTTAATGGAACGATCCGACTCACTTGAATAACATTAAACATTATATATACCAAAAAGATAAGATATAAATTTGATAAAAGATAGTAATCATCACTGTCAATATTTTAATTACCAAGCAGAACCATGATTATAAGTATTGTTATATGGAGTAATAGATAAAAATTTACCATCCCATGTCGTGTTGGATAATAATTTCTATCAATTAACAGTCCCATTTTATTTTTTATTTTTGAAGAAACAATCTCATAATTAATTCACGTTAATTTTGGTTTGATGGTAGTGGGTGAGACCGTGAAAAGGTTTTGTTTTACACGACCTCTTACAAGATTAAATTAAATTAATCCAATGAATTACATTAGAGCTTATAAAGGCCTTTTTGGGATGGCATCCGTCTCAAGGGCATGATGGATATGCTCATGATGGATATACTCATCATATAAAATTGTCTAAACTAAAGTTCCATGTAGTTTCTAAGATATTAATTATATTAACTTTTTAACGTTGTATTTTTTTATCCATTTTTTTCTTCTTCGTTTTCTACTTTGAGGCTTAACTAGATCACCAACTCTAAAAAAGTTAAAGAAAAAAATAATAAATCAAGAAAAAAGATGTAATTGATATCAACGGTTGGAATAAAAAAGGTGTAAAAATCTATCACGAGGACTACCATATACGAATTCATTTCAAAAGGTTTTTAAAACCGGTTTAGTAGGTTAAACCTTTTAATATCCGACAATCAGAAAAATAGATGTTGCATCCAATGGTCAAAATTCAATGGGCGCATCACATTGAAAAATGGTGCATCACAACAAGAACACCGAAGTCTACACCTTAAATTAAATAATTATAATTCAAAGAATTCTCTTTGGGATGACATCCGTCTCAAGAGCATGATGGATATACTGATCATATAAAATTGTCTAAAGTTCCATGTAATTTCTAAGATATTATTATATTAAATATTAAAAGCTTTTTTTTTTTTGCTATTTTGAAGTTGACTTTTTAATGACCTAGAAATCACTTGCGAAAGTTCATTATAGCTAGAGAGTGACATTTATGTTAAAACAAGACTAATTCCTAGACCTTTTCGAAAAGCATTGAAATAATCATATATAGGTAAATTTCTTGTGGCTGAGATTGATTCCTACATTGCTCAAAACTCTTAAAGGGTTTCAGTGTCGGCTTCTTCCCTTAAATTTACCTCAAAATTATCTGTTTTGGCCTGCGAATTTAATTAGGCTATAGGAGTAATATATATAAGGTGCATATGCTTTTTCAGTATATATTAATTAAAAAGTCTTTTTTTCCCCCGATAAATCCAAAGATTCATTATCAAATTCAAAACCTTCTACAAGTTCAAAACATCTTCCACCAATGTTTCCTAAATTCCTATACCGAAACTAGATAATTATACAAACAAGGTTAATTATTTCACTAATTAGTAATTATTATTACTTTTTTGAAAGAAAGTAATTACTATTACTTAAATATTCAATATAATTGCTGGCTCCATATATAATACTAATTAATACTCCCTCTTTTTTTTTATATCATAATTAATACTCCCTCAATTCTTTATTACTATAAGTCACAACTCCTTGTTCCTAAATACTATTTGTCATCTACATATACTAAGAAATTAGACCATTTTTGGTTCCAATTCTAAATCTATTTTAAATACTCTTAAGTCTCAAAACAGTATTAAATAAGGTGGTTTATGCATTATCCACTAACCAATAGAGTTAAAACATCTTTTTCTTTCCAATACAAAGTTCGAAAAGTTGGAAGGGTATTTTGATAAAACCCTTATAAATTATATAGAGTTTTGAAACTAGCTAATTTTTAATTGCCTATATTGAAATCATATATTACAACACTAGACTTGTTCAAGGGTCAATTACCAGCCTAAGCCCATAAGCCTGCTTGATATTTGAGAAGGTTTGGACAAAAATTTGAAGCCCGTTAGACGGGTTTGGACAAAATTTTAAGGCCCGTTTACAAAATTGGGCCGGGCTTGGTCTTAGCCATAAAAGTCTGACCCAGCCCGTATACTTAAATAATTAGATTATTTATTTGTTTTTAATTAGATTGACTAGTTACAATATTTATTAGATATATGTAAATCAATTATCTATACTATATATAAAAGTACGAATAAGGGGAAACTTTATGTTTTCCGATTGTACCATTTTTTTAAATATATTTCTAAATTGCCATTATTAAATATAATATTTTAATTATTCCATTATTAAAATAATGGAAATTTAGATTATTCTCATTAATTAGGATCCAACGTGGCGAATAGGAATGCTCCACATCATCTTTAAACATATGAATTTTCATCCAAAACATTCTCCAAGTCGGTTTAGGAGAAGATTAATTCTGTCCGGAAATTTGAAGTGCAAAATCGTCCACCGAAGCGGCAAAATTAGGTCTCGAGGTAAACATAAAAGTTGTAGATCTTGTAATTCTCTTTCCAACGGTACCTTATTTGCATTTTTCTGAGTTGTGGATCAAAAATTATGAATTTTCTTCCAAAACTGCTCTTGTGAAGTCCTCCTTGAAATAGGATTTAACAATACTATATCAGGGCTGAATCATTACTGTATCATAATTACTGATTGGACTTTGACTCCTTCTTTGGGCTTCCATATTAACGAATTGGGTCTAAGAATATCAGATTTAGAATTGAAGATATCTGGCTTGACAATTTGGGCTTCATGGACTCAAACGGGTCTAATGAGCCTACTGGGCCGAAATAAGACAAAATCAATAGTTTCTCCAAATCTATACTATATATAAAAGTACAAATAATTGGAAATTTTATGTTTTTCGATTGTACTCTTTTTTTCAAAAATATTTCTTAATTGCCATTACTTTTTTTTTAAATTGTCATTACTTAAAATTAGACTTTTATGTTTTATATATATTATTACATTATATTAATTGGCCAACCCAATTTCTACTATATATATATTATTATATATTTATGATTTAATTTTAAATTTAAATCTTACTCAAACTATTTTATATATATTTCTAACTACTCATCCAAATTATTAACGATAATAAATATGTAGCAAAAAAAAACGATGATGATAAATATATGATTGTTGCATTTGTAATTTTGGTATCATATTTCTTAAACGTATGTCCATAAGGTACAAAGGCCATGAAAATAGTTTGAATTTTTCTTTTTCCATTTTAAAATTTCTGTTATTTATGTAGTTATAAAAAAAACTATCGTCTAGGTATGGTATTGATAACTTCTTGTCATGATTTGGGAATTTCATTTTCTTTTATCACTGTTTTTAACTTATTTTCTTCATTATTTTCATTACTATGTTTAATGATTGCTTAAAACGATTTTGTAAAAGGAGTTGAATTTTTAAACATATAATCATACTATAATAACTAAACCGGATTAGATTGCAAAAAAAAAGTAAAAAAAAGAGTAACTTATTTTCTTCATTTTTTAATACTATGTTTGATGATTTCTTAAAACGATTTTTCAAAGGATTTGAATTTTTAAACGTATGTACAAATTTTGATGATTGTTTGCTTTTGTTTTATTAAAAAAAAATTCTATGTTTGAAATTGGGAAAGAAATTTAGGTCTTGGGTGAAGGTGTCTGGATTATTATGCTGTATTCTTGCGTAATCCTTTAAATTTAGTATTTCCTTTGATATTTGAGTTACGTAGCACTTTTTTCAACATTGTTCGATTGGAAACATAAAATAATTTAATTATATTGTGTGATTTGATACTTTATACCGTTGCAAGATTGTGAATTTCATATTTTTTTCCCACAACTAGAAGAGATGATTATGTTACAGTGGGATTGGAGGTTAAATGCACTAAAGGCAAGGGTTAAATGCGAGCTATTGAAATTTCTTAGAGAGACAACCTCATCAATCAAATAGAGAAATTCGTGTGATCTATAATAGAGCAGACCATGAGATAAGGGCCCCAAGGTTTTTGTCTGGATCAGGGGATCCTCTTTGATATTGGAATTAGTAGGATATTAATGTGTTTGGAGATATTGAAGTTAGTAGGGGTTTTAAGGTGTTTAAAGAGCTTAATATCTAAATAGTGGATGTGTGGAGTAGTTCTCTATGTATATACAGTGTGGCTTTAGGCCATTCTATATGGGCTCAACATTGCCCCCTAGGTATGAGGGCGGTTCTAAAATGATTGCAGAAACGACTATGAAACTGAGCGTCAGGTGGGCAAGTTAGGACGATATGAGCTAAACAGGCTTACCGGTCGCATAACTAGATAGTGTCGAACATAACAGTTCGATCTAGATGTATACTCCATATGGAGAGTATTGAGTCGTAGAATGCTTGATCTGGTAATGAGCCCCTCTGTCGAATTGTATGGTGCTCTATGAGATAAATGAAAGATATGCCATGAATGCCGAAAAGGGTAGTGCTCAATTTTTGAGGATTGAGTAGGAGAGTGCGCTCTATGAATGATGGCGGATAGGAGAACTCGAGCTGATAACGTACTCCGTGGAGGAATACCGAACGAAAGAGCTCAAATAAACAATATGCTCCATAGAAGGTTGGTGAACATGAGAGCACTCAAACTGATAATTTACCATTTGGAGTAATGTTGAATGAATGGAGTTCAAATTGATAATATGCTATGTGGAGAATGCTGAATGGAGGAACTCAGTGTGATAACGTGCTCTATATACTACCGAGTGGAGAAGCTTAATTCGAATATGTATATGTATAAACTATCAAAGGAAGGAGTTCAATATGAATTATATATGTTTGTACAATTGAACGAACGAACTCGATCTGCGAATAGAAGAGCTTAATATGAATGATTTATATAATACTAAATAGAGGAGCTCAACCTGATAAAATATATAATTTTATAGTGAAATGTCGAAATTTCATACTATAGTATCAAAAAATTACAGGGAGATTAACAAAATCTGACAGAAAGATTATCAAAAATCATAGGAAGGATACAAAATTTCATAGGAAAGTTTATTAAAATTTCATAGTTAGGTTACCAAAGTTTCTTATGGAGTTTATCACAATTTTATAAGTAATTATCAAAATTTCATATGGTGGTTATCAAAATTTAATAGGATAGTTATCAAAATTTCATAAAAATATTCAATCGGAACATGTTGGGCCACGTGCAACGCACGTGAAAGGTAAAACTAGTTTTGTTAATATATATATATATATATATATTATATATAAAAGTACGAATAATGGAAAACTTTATGTTTTCCGATTGTACCCTTTTTTCCAAATATATTTCTAAATTGCCATTATTAAATAATATTTTAATTATTCCAATATTAAAATAATGGAAATTTAGATTATCCTCATTAATTAGAATCCAACATGGCCAATAGGGATGCCCCACATCATCTTTAACATCTGAATTTTTGTGCAAAACATTCTCCAAATCGGTTTAGGAGAAGATCAATTCTGTCCAAAAATTTTAAGGGCAAAATCGTCCACCGAAACTGCATAATTAAATCTCGAGATAAACATAAAAGTTATAGATCTCGGAATCCTCTTTCAAACGATACCTCATTTGTATTTTTCTGAGTTCTGGATCAAAAGTTATGAAATTTCTTCCTGAGCTGCTCTTGTGAAGTCATATTTTAAATAGGATTTAACAATGTTGCATCAGGGCTGAATCATTATTGCATCATAATTACTGATCGGACTTGGATTCATTCTTTTGGCTTCCATATTAACGAATTAGGTCTAAGAATATCAGATTTAGACTTCAAAACATCTGACGACTATTTGGATTTCATGAACTCAAACGAGCCTAATGGGCCTATTGGGCCTAAATGAGACAAATTTAATAGTTTCTCGAAATCTATCTATACTATATATAAAAGTACGAATAGTGGAAAACTTTATGTTTCCGATTGTACCTTTTTTTCAAATATATTTCTAAATTGACATTATTAAAATTTATTATTTAAGAATTAATTATAAAATTTCAATTTAGACCGAATTAAAAGTTTGTAAAATTGATTTTCATTGAGGAACATGCAAATTTTTATGAATAATGGGAAACTTTATGTTTTCCGATTGTACCTTTTTTCAAATATATTTTTAAATTGCTATTATTAAAATTTAGCATAATTTTAATAAGGAGTACTAAAATTTGATAGAAGGTTATCAAATCTCATAGAGTGGTTATCGAAATTTCATAAAAATCAGATTATCAAAATTTATAAGAAGATTATCAAAATTTTATAGTGTTATTATCAAAATTTCAAAGCGAGGTTATCAAAATTACATAATGTGATTATCAAAATTTCATAGAGGGGTCAACAAAATTTTATAGAGAGTTTATTAAAATTTCATAAAGAGGTTATCAAATTTTCAAAATGTGATTACCAAAATTTCATAGTGGTATTTTTTGGGAGGTTATCAAAATTTCATAGTATGGTTACCAAATTAGGAAGGTTATTAAACTTTTATTGTGGAGTTATCAAAATTTCAGGCAGGATATCAAAATTTCATAGTTTAGTTTTCAAAATTTCATAGGAGGGTTATCAAAATTTCATAGTATGTAGATCAAAATTTCATAGGGAGATTAACAAAATTTCATAATGAGGTTATTAAAATTTGTAGTTATCAAGATTTCATAAGGAGATTATCAAAATTTTTATAGGGAGATTTGTCAAAATTTTATAGGAAGGTTTATCAAAATTTCATAGCAAGGTTATCACAATTTCATAGTGTGATTATCAAAATTTTAGAGTGTAATTACTAACAATTCATATGAAGGTTTTTAAATTTTCATAATGTGGTTATCAATATATCATATGGAGGTTATCAACATCTCATAGTGTTGGTTATTAAAATTTCATTGGGAAGTTATCAAAATTTAATAGTGAGATCTTCAAAATTCCTTAGGGAGATTAACAAAATTTCATAAGAAGGTTTAAAAATTTTTATAAAAAGGTTCTTGAAATTCTATAGTATCGTTAATAGGAAGATTATCAAAATTTCATAAGGAGATCATAAAAAATAGTGTTATAATCATAATTTAATAGGGAGGTTATCATAATTTCTTATAAGGGGCTGTTTGATAAACCATTGAAAATTTTCAAACCATTGAAAATGAAAATTTTCAATGCTTTAATTTTTTCAATGCGTTTGATAATTAAGGTTAGAAAATCACTTAATTTAAAATTTTCAATGAAAAAGCATTGAAAATAAAAAGTAGGTCTAAGGTTACTTTTTCTATTCAACAATATTATTTATGGAAAGATTCAAACATTAATGTTATGTTCTTTCCTTTTATCAATAATTCTTCCCTTTTTTAATTGTTACCAATGTATTTTTGAAATATTTTCATACAAAAATATCAACAAAAATATTTTTCTTACATTTCAAATTAAGTAACTTATCAAACAGTTTTTTCACCACAAATTCAGTATTAAATTCAGTAGCCATAAAGATTCAGTACTTAAATTTTCAGTACTTAATTTAACAAACAGGACCTAAATATTTCATTTAAACACGTTGGGCCACGTGCAACGCACGTGAAAGCTAATACTAGTATATATATATATATTAATTAATTAAGCTAAACTATCTCAGATATAATATATATTAATAAATAAATAATAAATAATGAGTTTAACATAAATAAATAATATATAGTATTTAATTACTAAACGGTGGGTTTGGATGGGTCTTAGATAATTTTTTTTTTAATTGGACAGGTTTGGACATTAATAGAGGCCCGTTTAATCAAGTCGGGCTGGGCTTAGACAAACCATATAAGTATAAATCAAAACTTGGGTCTCGGTCCATAAACACCTCTTAATTATTGATTTGGAATCATAATTGACGTAGTAGACCGATCTATTTGTATAATTTCTCATAAATCAATATTGTACTACAATTTAAGTTCTCAATAGGGTATAACATTGAATTGCACCTAATTGGCGTAATGTGGTCAAAGAGGCTTAGGGAGTGTATAGAAGTCCTAGGTTTGATCCCAAGCTTCCCCTTCCATCATCATCATGTAAACGAAAAAAAAAAAAGAAAAAGAAATATAAAAGGGTAACATTAATTTTTTTTTGCTCTAATAATATTTTTTTCTAAAAGCATTATTCAAATCGAACAATATCATCTTTTATAATATGTGTTATTATTATTGACTCTACATTTCGTACAATTTGAAATTAATAATTGAAATTGGAAATTTCATTTCTAGATAAATACTTTAGGAAATGATCAATTAAAGAGAGTTGGGATGAATCATAAAATATATATAAAAAAAAAAAACTATAAAAGAGTTAATTAACGTTACTCTAGTACTATCAATCGTGATGATGACAAAATCAGACAAGGACACATCATTTCAATTTTGCTATATGTATGTTTGACTCTTAGAAAATATTCTCACATTAAATTTAACATTGCAATTTTTCATTTTACGCAGAAAATATAGCTAGTATACACAAGATAAAAAGATAAAGAGTTTTGGCACATGCAATGAAAACAATATTAATATTAATTGGGATGGAAATACTTCCTACCTAGAGGGGAAAAAAGGGTTGCTTGAAGGTTTTGGAATGTATATGATTATTAGGTTTAGGTATGGTAACTGATCCAGCAACTGGAACTTACCCATACCAATACTCCATCTGTACTCCTTAGAAAAGTTAAATTAATTAAAATAAGAACTTTTGAAGTTCCTTTTCCAGTAAATTAATTTCCTCGTAAAAATGTTGTTTTTTATGTTACAATTAATGGGGAAAACAGTTTGAAAAATTGTAATTGGTTACAATCATCAGCAAATTACAATGGGTTACTGTTACTTGTCCTAATAGTCGATCCACACAAAGACAAACATTTTAGTAATAGTGTTTCCTGGAAATCCAACTCATCTTCATTTCCCAAATCTGTTGAAATCCCACAGATTCTTTAGATTTTAGAAGTACTGTTCTTTAAAAAAATGTAGTAACATAAACATACAAAAACATGCATGTATCAGTATATTTATGCATGCATGGATAATATATGAATGTAACAGTCGGAAAAAGGTTTTGTCGTTAGAGATGTTTGGTGGTTTAAGCGACGGATTTCCCAAGCTGGAACAGGGGAATAATGAAGCATCAAAGATACCGAATATCTGGAAACATAGGGAACATACTCGGAGCAAACGAGGAGAATATATTGAAACTTTATATGAACAGTGGGATTAATGAAATTTGTCTTCTTCTTGTTGGAGCCTTCAGGAATCTTTTTGTATTTAAATTCTACCATGATCTAAGCACATTTTCAATCTATGGAGATACGGTTTCTTCTTTAGCTTTAATTTACTTTCACCAATTCTTTGACAATTTCTAATTTTCTATATACATATCTTTTTTCTTTTCTCCAACTTGTTTTCAGCCATTTGGCCTCAAAATATAACACTTTTAGCAGCCCATTTCGGCTCCAAGGAAGGTTAGATACCCTGTTTCTGTTATTTTCATTTGTCTAATACTAATGTCTGATTAAAACACGTATAATATATTTAGTAAAGTTCCAATTTGTTTGTTTTGTTTAATGGTAATGGGGTTTGATTAATGTTGTTTATGAGCTTGGAATGAAAATATATAGAAGTAAAAAGGGTTAAGAAAGAAGAATGTGACAGGTCTTGTGTAATTAATTTAGAAAGTAATTAAGGAGAAAAGTTAGCTATGACTTTGATTTTCACAAGGCTTGATTTCATAGCTTGTGCTGGTTATGTCATGGCATTACAGGGAATGCTTCATGCTGCTTCTGAACTTGTTTATGCCGGTATGGAAAGAAATCATACTCTGGATTCTTTTAGTTTGTAAGGGTTTTGCTGTCATAGAAGTTTTAATCAACAATGTTCAAGAACAAGCACCATTGTTTTGAGGGCAATGCTCCACTGAGAAAAATTGTCTTTCTTTTTCAAAAACAGTTGCTAAACAACTTTCTGTAAACATATTTTTGATGTTTGATTTGCTTCTTTCAAGGACTTTTGTTTGTTGCAATACTGGCAGAACCAGGTAGAATTATCTATGAAACTAGATATTGATTAATGTTCTTAGTGCTAGCTATGGCGAACCTAGTTCTTATTGGACAAGAAATGATGAACCTAGTTACTAACACTAATCATGTGCTTTTCTCCCCTGGTCAGCCTCTGGCAAATGGTTTAAGAGCTAGAATTGTTATCTCAACTAAGTGTTCAATTTCTCTAGTCCTTCCATTTGTGGATTTCTGATGTTAAAATGATAGACAAGGAGATGTCCATAGTATTAGTAATATTCAGGACTTTATTTGATGTATCCTCCCACTGCTTTTTTCTGCAGAAGTTGGAAAGCAGCAATATATGGAAGTTGGACAAGGATTTCTTTCTAGACTTCAACAGTGAAGAAGATCTGAACTTGTCAAAAAATGGACCAAGGAAAATCAATAGAAGATCAGTTCTCCAAGCTGCATCCAAGCCTCCCTGTAAATACAAGTATTGGAATCGTAGGAGCCGGTCCTAGTGGCATATCTGCTGCCTATGCACTAATCAAGCTTGGTTATACTAATGTAACCTTATTAGATAAGTATCATGCAGTTGCTGGAATGTGTGAATCTGTTGAAATAGAAGGTACAAAATGAACGAAAATGAGTTCTTCTTTTCGGTTATACTCTATGCTATGTATGTTAACTACTCCCACCTTATGTCATAATGCAGGAAAGATCTATGATCTAGGGGGCCAAGTTCTTGCTGCAAACAGTGCACCAGTCATATTTCACCTGGCGAAAGAAACCGGGTGTGAATTGGAAGAAATGGACTCCCACAAGCTTGCCCTTATTGACAGTTCTACAGGGAAGTATGAGGATACTAAAGTTGCAGATGACTATGTCTCTGTGGTCTCAATGACATTAGAACTTCAGGTTAGTTGCTACTTGCTACTTTCCATTCTTTCCAGATTTCTCATGTCTGGACTCTAGAGTCAGTTTAAGAATGCATTTTTAACTTTTCACAGGATAAGGCGAAAGTTTTAAATCGAATTGGTGTACACGCTGTGAGTGATATAGCTGCAGAGTTGACACCTACTTATCTAGAGGCTCATGGATTTAAATCAGTCCCACAATCTGTAGCCTATGGATACACTGCTTCGGGTTATGGATTCGTTCAAGACATGCCTTATGCCTACATTCATGAGTTCACTAGAACTTCAATGGCTGGAAAAATTAGACGTTTTAAAGGTGGATACGGAAGATTTTGGGAAAAGCTCAGTAAATCTCTTCCGGTGAAAGTCCTTTGTAACACTGAAGTATTGGCAGTAAGAAGGAATAGTCTCGGTGTCAGTATTGATGTGAAAAACATCAATGGGGATTCTGAAGTTATGGAGTTCGATAAGATTATTGTTTCAGGTTCCTTTCCTTTCAAGAATGGCAAAACTTATAGATCACCACTTCCAGATACTAAAGGTTTGTCAACTTCTGTAAACCTAGCTTCTTTCTTTCTTTTTCTATTATCCTCCTTTTTATATGCTCATCTGAGTACTATTTTAATGCAGAAACTGAAACTGAAGTAATGGATTTGGATGATCTTGAAAAGGAGCTGTTCAGTAAAGTAATAACAATTGACTACTACACAACTGTCTTGAAAATTAAAGGGCTCGAAGACATGCCTGTTGGTTTTTATTACTTTGGCGAGTATATGAGCGATCCTGCAACGATTGGAAATCCAGTTGCAATGCAGAGATTCTTTGGTGATTCTGACATTTTCTTGTTCTGGTCATATGGTAACTCCATGGATATTCAAGCACCAACTGTCTGTGAGCTTGCAATAAAAGCAGTTGAATCCATGGGAGGAAAAGTTGAGCAGGTGGTCTTACAACGGCGATTTAAGTATTTCCCTCATGTTTCTAGTGAAGGTATGCTATATATCACCTGCTGCAAGATTATTGAACTAAGTCAGGTGGATTCTGATATTTTAATTTTACTACAGATATGAAGAATGGATATTATGACCGATTAGAGTCTGAACTTCAAGGCAAGAAGAATACTTACTATGTTGGTGGGCTTATGGCATTTGAGCTTACAGAGAGGAATTCTTCTTATGCAATGGCCTTAATCTGCAAGCACTTTGCAAATAACAACCCTGCACCAGTGTTTCCATATGTTAAGGTAATATACACTTGCTTGAGTTGATCAGTCATTGATCATTTTTTGCTAACTTTTAAAAAGATATAAAACCAAAACTTGACTTATAATGTGATTTTTGCAGAGTTTATTTCCAATGCAATCAGATTGTGCGAAGAAGAAACCAAAAGAATTAGGTGAACAGAAAGGGGTGGAATTCCCTAATCTGTCTTCACTTGATGGCTATTTGAAGCACTGGGGAACTCATGAAGTTACTCAAAGCAAAACACTCTATACCTGGCTTAACGACGAAGGTGTAGCTGTAGGCCAAAGGACTTTCGCAGAACTTCATACTAATGCTTCTTTCATTGCTCACAAGATCTTGACAAGCAGAAAACCAGTCATCAAACCCGGTGACAGGGTTCTATTAGTCTACGTTCCAGGTCTCGACTTCATTGATGCATTTTTTGGTTGCTTAAGGGCAAGGGTGTTACCAGTTCCGGTTCTTCCTCCAGATCCTCTCCAAAGAGGTGGACAAGCACTTTTGAAGATTGAAAATATTGCTAAATCATGTAATGCAGTGGCAATATTATCAACTATTGTCTATCACTCAGCGGTTCGTGCTGGTTTGGTGAAGAGTCTGCTCTCATTGTCTGGGAAGAAAGGCAAATCCACAGCTAGCTGGCCTAACCTTACTTGGTTGCACACAGATTCATGGATCAAGAACTTCAAGAAATTAGTTCCAAATGATATAGCTGATCAACCTGAACCTCACCCAAATGATCTTTGCTTTTTGCAATTCACATCAGGGTCCACTGGTGATGCTAAAGGGGTCATGATTACTCATGGTGGGCTCATTCATAATGTGAAGTTGATGAAAAAGATATACAGGAGCACTTCAAAGACAGTTTTAGTCAGTTGGCTTCCTCAATACCATGACATGGGGCTAATTGGGGGACTTTTTACTGCTATGGTTAGTGGTGGATCAGCAATACTGTTTTCCCCAATGACATTCATCAGAAACCCACTCTTATGGCTTCAGACCATGAGTAAATACCAGGCTACTCACAGTGCTGGTCCTAATTTTGCTTTCGAGCTAATGGTTCGAAGACTGGAGTCCAACTTGGTTCAAAACTATGACCTTTCTTCCCTTATTTTCCTAATGGTTGCTGCTGAACCAGTAAGGCAAAGAACTCTGAAAAGATTTCTTGAGCTCGCTCATCCATTTGGCCTTTCACAAGATGTGATGGCACCCGGTTATGGCTTGGCTGAAAATTGTGTCTTTGTCAGTTGTGCATACGGAGAAGGGAAGCCTATCTTGGTTGATTGGCAAGGAAGAGTTTGTTGTGGCTATGTTACTCCAGATGATCAAGATGTTGACATCAGAATAATTGATCCGGAGACTGGTCTAGAGCTTGAAGAAGCTGGCAAAGAAGGAGAGATATGGATTAGTAGTCCAAGTGCTGGCATTGGGTATTGGGGCAAGGAAGAATATGGCCATCAAACTTTTAGGAATGAGCTCAATAATCACCCTGGAAGAATATACACTAGAACCGGAGACTTGGGACGAATCATTGAAGGAAACTTGTTCATCACTGGAAGAATCAAGGATCTAATAATTGTAGCAGGAAGAAATATTTACTCAGCAGATGTAGAGAAGACAGTTGAGAGCTCATGTGAACTTCTACGACCTGGTTGCTGCGCTGTCATTGGTGTTCCAGAGGAAGTCCTGTTAGAAAAAGGAATTTCAGTAGATGGTTCTGACAATGTTGGCCTTGTTGTAATTGCAGAAGTTAGAGATGGAAAGCCTGTCAATAAGGATGATGTTGAGCACATTAAAACGCGTGTTACAGAAGAGCACGGTGTCAATGTTGCTGCCATCAAACTGATCAGGCCCAAAACCATCAGTAAAACAACATCAGGAAAGATCAAGAGATTTGAATGCCTCAAACAGTTTACTGAAGGATCTTTGAACATAGTCCCTGATCCAATCTCTTCAAAGAAGAAGTTGGTCCGGTCGTTCACTACTGGAACTTGTGCAGAAGGAAAGACACCTCGGAAGCTTGTAAGTTCTCCTTTACCGGCTCCAAGATTGAGAAATAAGGAAATTGTAGAATTCCTGAAAGGTTTGGTCTCTGAGCTAACAGGGATCCCCACCAAGAGTATTTCTGCTACTGAGAGCCTTGTCTCGTATGGAATTGATTCCATTGGAGTTGTAAGAGCAGCTCAAAAACTTTCAGATTTTCTAGGCGTGCCTGTTGGAGCAGTAGACATCTTCACTGCCACCTGCATTGCAGACTTGGCAAACTTTTCAGAGAATCTGGTAGCAAAGTCTAAACCAGAACTTTTGACAAATTCATCTGTTGTTCAGCCTGAAGCTGATCTTGATTCTGATGAGTTTCTGGATGAAGTATCAACACATCGCCAAGCAGGCATCTGGCTTTTACAATCTCTCGCTCTTCTCTTCGTATCTATCATGTTGAGTGTGCCTGCATATTTATCTGTTTCTGCATTCATGACTTTCACCTCAATGAACCAGACAATAATTGATAGAATGCAGTGGGTGGCTTATTTAGCATATTTGGCCTGTGCACCACTTGTTTGGATCCTCTGCACAGCTTTAACATGCATATGCATTGCTCTCTTCGGAAATCCTTTCTTGAGACCAAACTATGCCCTCAGCCATGACATTTCTATCTGGTCAATTGACTTTGTCAAGTGGTGGGCACTTTACAAGGTCCAACAAATATCTTCACAAGTTCTTGCAGAGCATTTGAGAGGAACAGTGTTCTTAAACTACTGGTTTGAGATGCTTGGAGCCAAAATTGGATCTTCAGTTGTTCTAGATACTGTTGACATTACAGACCCATCTTTAGTTTCAATTGGAGATGGAGCAGTGATTGCAGAAGGGGCTTTAATTCAAAGCCATGAGGTGAAAAATGGAATACTAAGCCTCAACCCCATTAGAATTGGCAGGAATTCATCAGTTGGGCCATATGCAGTGATCCAAAAGGGAAGTGTACTGGGAGAAGAAGCTGAAGTATTGCCACTGCAAAAGACTGAAGCAGGCATGCCCATAACGAGATCGGCCAAGGGTAACAATGTTCATGTAAGTAAAGTTCACTTTCAGATCTCCAAGTTTAAGACTTCTAGTAGAAAATAACATAAATGGTATATACCAATGAGGCTTATAGTGCTTAAATTCTACCACCATCATTAAGAGAATGTCATATAGAATTTCATAGATATGAACACTTCTTTCTGTTAATAGTAAAAATTTGATAAGTTGGAAATTAACATATATATTGTGTTTTTTTACCTGGTTTCAGAGTACAGTACTGCTGTCAAGTGCTACTCCAAATAAGACCCTGTTAGACTTCTTCGGCGTCTACCTGGTCGGGTTTCTCAGCAGTTTCTCTGCAGCCATTGTCTATTTTATCTACATTTGGCTCTCTAAAAATCCACCGTCTCTTCAACACTTAGCATTTATTTGCATATGTGGAGCCTTACATTGGATTCCATTCACAGTTATTGTATATGTTACCATGTTTGGCAGTGTCACTTTGAATCCAGCAAGCTTCGCCATCTCAGTTGCCACTGCTTACTTAGCTCATGGCCTAATCCTCAGTTTCCTTACATGCACTTTGACACGTCTTCTCACTGAGAGACAACATTCAAAACAATCTCATTTCAAGATATTCCTTATCCACCGAATTACAATTGCCTGCCACCATAGATTTGCCAAGCTTCTCTCCGGAACAGAAGCTTTCTGTATGTACTTACGGCTTTTGGGTGCAAACATTGGCCAACATAGTTCAATCAGAGCTATCAACCCTGTTTCAGATCCAGAGCTGGTCAAAATAGGTGCTGGTGTTCATCTTGGTGACTTTAGCAGAATCATTACCGGGTTCTATTCCCACAACGGTCTCATTCGCAAGAAAGTTGAGGTGCAAGACAATTCAGTTGTAGGGAGTCAAAGTCTTGTCCTCCCTGGTACCTCTATCGAAAAGGATGTAATTCTTGGTGCACTTTCAGTGGCTCCACAAAACTCAGTTCTACAAAGTGGTGGCGTTTATGTTGGATCCCAAACTCCAATCATGGTAAAAAACACCAAGCATGCTTTGGATGATCGGATAGAAGAAATGGACATGAAGTATAAGAAAATAGTAGGAAACCTAGCTGCAAGTCTAGCTGTTACCACCTTGAAGGTTAAATCAAGATACTTTCATCGAATAGGCGTCGGAGGGAATGGCTACTTAAAACTATATGACAAAATTGAAGGCTTTCCACAGCACAAGATTTTCCACCCTGGAAAATCCTACCCTGTTGTAGTTAGACATAGCAATAGCTTGAGTGCTGATGATGATGCAAGGATAGATGCTCGCGGCGCAGCAGTGAGAATACTTACAGATGATGTTGATGGTAAGAGGACTCCACTCCTTGACTTGACACTTAAAACTGGCAAGGCCTTTTATGCACGCACCCTAGCAGATTTTGCCACATGGCTTGTGTGTGGTCTTCCTGCAAGAGAAGAGCATGTCAAGCGAGTCCCACATATTCGCGATGCAGTTTGGATGTCTCTCCGTAATGCTAACTCGTATGCTGATTTGCATTACTACTCAAATTTTGTTAGGCTTCTCCGGTTCGAAGATGGAGAAGAAAGGTATGTGAAATTCAAGTTGAGACCTTGTGATGAAAGTATAAGTGAGGATTCTGGTAAGGTGGAACCTACAGCAATTCTACCACCAGAAACAGGTGCAATTCCAAGGGATGAAAATGACACTCGCCCCTTGCTTTTCCTTGCTGATGACTTCCTGCGCCGTGTGAATTCTGGTGGCGTTCGTTACATCTTCCAACTACAAATCCGGCCAGTTCCACAAGACGAAGCTGCCCGTGACGTTGCCATTGACTGCACTAAACCATGGGATGAGACCGAGTTCCCATATATCAATGTAGGTGAGATTAACATTGAAAAGAATCTCACCAAGGAAGAAGCAGAAGCTCTAGAGTTCAATCCATTCGTCAAATGCCATGAAGTTGATGTCATCCGAGCCACAACATCCTCTCAGAGTGCTTCAATTGACCATGGTCGTTCTCTTATCTACGAGATTTGCCAGCGCTTGCGAAACAAGGAACCACTTCCTGAAGCCTGGAGGATCTTCATAGAGCAATCTGATGTCAAAGTAGACCTTTCAGGGTGTCCAATGGCAGCAGCATTAGAGAAAAAGGAAACAGGGAAAGTGACTCTGGAAAGAACGTGGATTCAAACCTCATGGGCAATTTTCTTTCAACCATTACTACAGACAATGCTGCCATATTTCCTCCTGGCATTATCCATCTTTGCACCATTAAGCTTTGTACTTTCCATGAAAGAATCAAAGAAATTCCCCCTGCATTGGTTGCTTCCCTTGCTCTGGGTCTCTTCAGGACTTATAGCTGCATTAACCTGTGTTTTGGCCAAATGGGTTCTTGTTGGAAAGAAGAATGAAGGTGAAACAGTACAGATTTGGAGCAAAGAGACATTCATGGACACAATCTGGCAAGCTTACAGAACACTGGTTGGGAACTATTTCATGGACATGACAAGTGGGTCAATCTTGTTTGTGCTTTGGATGAATTTAATGGGTTCAGATATTGAGCTGGACCAAGGAGTTTATGTTGACAGTGTTGGAGCTTTGCTGAATCCTGAAATGGTGGAGATTGAGAGAGGAGGATGCATAGGAAGAGAAGCTCTACTGTTTGGACACATATATGAAGGTGAAGGCGGGAAAGTTAAATTCGGGAAAATCAGAGTCGGCGAAGGCGGATTCATTGGAAGTAGAGCTGTTGCCATGCCAGGAGTAAGAGTGGAGAGCGGGGGGAGTCTCAGTGCCCTCTCCCTTGCCATGAAAGAAGAGGTTATTAAGTCAAGGTGAAGGGGTTCTTTATCGTCGATCGGCTACTCGTCACTTGTTTTGTGACAGATTACTTAACCTATCAGCTTATATACTTGCTGGTTCTTCCTCAGTAAACCACCAGCACTATAGAATTCTAAGAGAGTTTATAGGTCAATACACAGTCTCTCCTGGAACTCATCTGCAATCTGTATGAGTTAGAACACAAAAACAGACGGACAACAGTTAGTTTATAGTAAAATAATGAGTAGTTTTTGATGCGAATAAAACTTCACTCCCTTCTGTAATACATATCATTTTCCCACAATAAAACGAAGCAGTTCTTCTAGTTCTAAATTCTAATTATTGAGTGTAGCAAAATATTTAAATGTTATAGATCCCCCTATCCCTGAAAATAGACCAGTAATCAAGTTCAAATAACTTGGATAGCCGGCGATGCGAGGCTCCAGAAATCAAATTGCCTGAAAATGATAATCAGAATTCAGAACTTCAGAAAGTTGGTGCATATCCGAGGTTTCTCATGCACAAGAAAACAGGAGAGACATGGCCAGATCTGATTGGCAAATGCCAGTGGTTGAAATGAGCAGCCTGATTATAAAGTAAGAGCTATCATCAAGCAAGAGATCAAGAGATAATACCAATCAGAAGCCTGATCAACTTATTCTATTTTACATGAAAATTAGTTGATCAAATGTATACAAGTTGGATTCAAAAGTTTAAACAGTTCAACCAGCTTTGCTCTTCTGCAAACCCGGCTCCAGCCTCCAACTCCCCAGCTGGAGTTCTTTGAAGGACCAATAACTAATTACAATCACTAAATTGACATAAACAAAGAAACCTAGTTAGATAAACAATAAATTCATAAAGGACCGCTCCCTGACTGTTGAAATCATCTATGAATCTGGACAACATTGTTGATTGCCCAAAAGAAAATTTTACGATTTTCAGTTAACCAGCATGTGATCAAATCCTCCACCAGCCTGAAGAGTTGGCACCCGATTGACTCCCACATTGTGAAGCAACTGCTGCAGCCACCTCCTAGTGGTTTGATCTTCCTAGAAATATTGACAAAGTGCATGAGACAAACGCAGACCGCTAAAAAAAGATCACCCGATTAACTAAGACATCTCAGATTTCTATATCAAAATCAAAAAATTTCTCTACCAGTTCCAGAATACATGCAATGATGCAACACATCATTTCTTGATCTGTTTAAATGTTGAACTAGCCCCAGAACGCCAAATAATCCAAATTCACCAAGAAGCCAAGAAAATTAACAAACTTAACAAGGCAAAAGGCAAAGTCTCAGCTCTTATCCATACAAGATTAACCATAACCCAAAAGCTGATGCAAATATAAAATAGAGCACCACAAATATCAGATATATAAAGGAGCAATTGTGCAAAGCCACATTGACCTTTCTTTTTCCTTTTTAATCATGAAAGCACAATAAACATGAGTTTGTGCCTTGTTATTCTAGTGGACTACATTGCACACATCTTTCTATTAAAGATTACAATTGCATTAAAATAGAAGTATATAGTACCATTGGATGCAATAAAAGATGGAAGGGTGAAATTCAAGGGCATTTTCAGGTATAGAGATATTGTTGAACAGACAATACTTACACGAAGACAAGAACTAAAGGTGGCATCTCGTAACATATCTGGAAGGCAACTTCTAAGTGCATCACAAGCCCTGTATTAGGAAGGCCCAAAAAACATGTCAATTGTATGCCTAAACCTCAAAAAGAAGTATGAAAAGGGAAGAAAACGACAACAGAGCCAAAAGTTGACAAGTAATGCCATGAATCATGATCAACTTGATTAAAGAACCTTGGGTTATCTGACAACCGAAGATAACATCGAATAATATGTTTCAACAGTCGTGAAGAGGGTTGCTCTGCAAGTGCTGCAACCATATTACCCAAAACCCGACCAACAGCAAAAAATCTCTCTGCCGTAGTGCAAATATAGTCCAAGCCAACATCATCTAATAGAATCTTCTGAACTATAAAAGTGGCAACCTGCCGTCACAAAATCATTTGTCATACATCAAGGAAGAACTTCACACATAGTCCAATGAACTGGAATCAGTAAAGTAAAGTTGCAAAATCAACAAACTCAACTGTTTTTGACAGTTCACTGCCCATTTCCATTGTGCGCAAGCATAACGGAATTATCTCTGTTGAAAGAAGGAAGCTAATAACTTCCGTATCATCAACCTAAAAAAGAAAGAAAGAAAGCTTATTGACTGATATCTTTAGGATCATAAGCAGACAACAATTAGGAATAACAACAATGTAAAATTGTTGTTTCAGTTCAAATTTTTGATTGTTATAATCTCTCTGTCCCACATATATAAAACAAAGGGAGGGAGAGTAGTGAAAGTGCAAGCAATCATATGCTAACATAAAGGGGACAACTCCCTAATTCATGTAGTTCAGTGAATGAGCTCATCATAGCAAAGTAATGGCATTTGTGATAGAGTTCAAGTGACACATAAGCTAATTGCAAACAGGTTTCTACAATACCCAGAGAAGCTTTTTCTTTACACCCATTGATGGAAGTCTACATTGACCATATTCCAGAGGGTCCATCCAAGTTAATAATCATTTGTTTGTAACATACATCTCATAGCATTGATTTGCCTTTAGAATTCTTTCATACACCTTTGCGTCATCATTTTCTATACCGTAGCAAGTTCTCTTAAATTGTATAATATAATGGCATTACAATGCATGAAGATCACATTGCTGAAACAACTAAAAAAGCAAGAATGAAATACCTTCACCAAGGCACCGATGACACCCAAGCTAGTAAGCCTCAAGTACTCAAAAGGCCTTGACTTACTTGTTGTATTAAGGAATGGATACAAATACAAGGGTATATGAGCTGCACAAAGAAAATAATTAATGAGAGGCATCAATTAGAACATATAGTAGATACACAAGAAGCAAGAAAGTAAAATAATAAGGGATAAGCATTGAAAAGTTGACATCAGATATTGTTAAGCAAACAGGGGTTGGGCTGGTGGAGAGAGAGGGAGAGCGGAGGGGGCGGTAGTAGTTATGCACCCTTCCCAAATGGCATAGGGATTTACTCCCTCAGTCAATTACCTTTGGTATCATATTGGTAGAAGTTATTAAGAAATGTTAAGAACTTGTACAGCACTTAGCCTTTGACTTTTGATCGTATACAATTTTCAGGGACAACCCAAAAGAGAAGTCAGGACAGTGTTATAAGATGAAGAAGTACATTTATCATTTATATTTACCAGTCAACTACTATATCATTATTCCAGCAGTCTTTAAACTAAACTCCAGTTTTAAAAAGTTGACAATTAAGAATTACAGGGTAACTTTATTTTGGCACGATATCATTTTAACAGATAACAAAACTCGAAAGGTGGAGCTCCTTAACTTGACGAGCAGGGTTTAAATAGTAACTAATTTCATAGTTATGTTCATTCATAAAAACCAAAAAAAAAAAATACTGAAATTAATATGACACGTATCGCTTAAATTTTCATTCCACAATCTTAATCTGCTATCTTCCAGCATTTTTATTACTATAGCAACCGGTAAATCTCAATTGAATAACTTCTACCTAGGTACTGAGGCAAATTCATGATGACAGCATAGCTAATGCAACCTAAAGAACTGATGAAGGACCAACCAAAAAAAAAAAACTCTTATAATGTCTTAAGAAATAAAACAACAAAGTACACAACTCAAGACACAAGAATGCGAATTAGATAAGAAAGTACCATTTAGGAATAACATCCTCGTGTCTGGGTGAGAAGCTACACACTGCAAGAAAGATGACATTATAACACATTAAAACTGCCTTTGAATTGACAAGGTTAGGAAACAAAAATTGCACAAATTTTTACTCTTTTCCCCCCTTAACAATATAGAAAATTGTAAAACAAGGGCAACATTATAGTAATTAAGTTATCACAAGTGAAATAAAACTTCAACTTAACAGAAAAACTTGAAGGTCAAAACATATCACCTGAAGTAGAGCAAGGGCATTGCAAACTCTATTCGACTGCGCTGGAGATAAATTTGGTGGTGAGAGAACAGGATAAATTGAAACTATTTCCTGCAAATAAAAATATTTTGATTAAAGCAGAGTAAGTCCCTATATATGAAAAGTTTTAAGCTTCCAATAGGAAACTCAATTCATTAAAAAAAAATAATACAAGAAGCATCTAATATCAAACATGGTCATTATGCTCAAAAAGACAAGGATCCACTTGTTTTTAGAGAAAATCCAGTATTCCATGAAAAAAAAAATTCTCATGTGTATGATGAAAATGCAAGATCAATTTTATATGAACACCCCCCCCCCCCCCCCCCACCCCCCACAACAAGTCATTTCTCATTTGCTAAAATGTCATAGGCTGTTAACTTAGTGGCCTCTGCATTGCCTTTCTACCACATCCCTATTCATACAACTACTGCTACCTATTCCTACCCATTTCTTATTGAGTAGTTCCTTAACTTACTGGCCTCTGCTTAGTGGACAGTAAAAATACAAAAATCATGGACAAATGGGGTGAGAGAGGGACAAAAGAAGGGGATGACTATGAATAGCATACCTGTAAAAGTGCAGCAATAGTACCAAAAGAATTCCACAACAATGGAGCCAAATCTTGAAATATTTCTCTCTTCTATAAATAAAAACAAAAACAAGTTTATTAGGCATACCTGTATGAGTGCAGCTATAGTACCAAAAGAATTCCACACGATAGGAGCCAAATCTTGAAATAATTCCTTGTTCTATAAAATCAACCAAAGGTAAACACTAGTTTATAGTAGTAACAGACATATTCTGAACAGCTAAATTGCACAACCACATACAGAGAAAGCATGAGAGGAGATTAAGTTGCAGATATTAACCTAATTAGCTCAGTGCAAAACTATTGTGGGGCTATTTATCTGACTTTTAGGCCTTCATAAATAACACCGAACCCAAATAATTTGTTTGGAAAGAAGTTGCCCCTAGATGATGAATTCACTTTAACCAACCACCTGGACCTCCATATCTCAATCAGATGAATAGTTCACTAATTTTCTACTCTTAAGGGTGGACAAGTGTTTGAACCTCAATATTCAGAATATTTTGACTTGTGAGGATAACGCATATGAATGCATCAAAATGGAATGGTAAATGTTTTCTAATGAAACCATACCCATTCCACGAGAAAGATAATATATTACATATGCATCAGGAGCATAGTTAAATAAAAGAAAGAGAACATCCTTAGAAAGATTAGTGTCACCCTAAAATACATATAACCTTGAAGACCACTGTGTCTCTAAGGATTTAAACATAGAAATGACATGCAATGCAACCATAAGAATGACACTGCTGAACAAGATTAAGAGGCTTAATGCAATTAAATAACTCATATAAGTGAAACTCTGGTCAAAATTACATTAAAAACAGGAAGTTTTATAAAACTCAAAACCATGCAATATATAGGTTATTGAGCTGGGTGTATAATTTTATGGCTCTAGACAGAACATATTTAAAACACACACATATATAATCCACTCTTAGTTCAATCCACTTTCTAGCACTAACAGTTCTCCAGAATCTCTTTCTGTCCCAATTACGGATGTTACTATAATTTGATAGTCGTGATCCTCCCTGGGCTAAGAAACATGCTCATTCTCCCAAAGGTATTCATTTCAGACGTTTATCAATGACTCGTGACTTTGTATTCTATCATTGAATAAAAAATGGAGAAAAAGTAACATCCATAAACCCAGAACTTATGAGCATAACTAAAAAATGTAACACCTTCACTGAAAGTAGTTTCTTCTTCATAGATTAGATATAATGCTATTTTTGTTCCTATCCCGAATCTTTTTTTATTTCTCTTGCAAATCTTTTGGATGAAACAAACATAACACATTTCACCTTTGCATACAATTTTAAGGTTTTCCCCAAAGCTTTCTACTTTATTTAAACCTAAACCCTAATTTGTCAAACGCATAGAGGAGAAGAAAAAAATAAAAATCATTTAATCAAATGTTATAAGAAGATATAATTTTTTAGACGAAAATACCTTGGATAGTTCGAGGAGAGCGTTTTCTCGGAGATCGGGGTTGCTAAGATCGAGAACCAAATGCTCCGCCGATTGCATTTTGCGATCCTTATTCGCCGGAGCTCCGGCGGCAGTTGGATTAGACGCGCTTGGCCCCCCAAAAGGTGCGTTCATCGAAAGAGACTGAGGGAGATTTACCATTTGCATAGATTACAGATTGGGGGGAATTTGAGAATAAATAAGATACAGAAAGACTAAAACTTTATTTCAGTTTATTATTGAGCTTTCAGTTTTCGTTCGACAATGAGGGAAACAAGGAAAAAAGAAGGGTTCTAGTTTAGTTCAGAAAGTTAAAGAGAGTTAATGACACGTGCATCACATGCGCGTGAGTGTCATTGGTCGCGTCATCCGCGAGAGTTACGTAGTTACTAGATTTTATTACCGTGTCAAAATCATGTTTTGGACTGGTCTTTTTAACTTTTTTTATTTACTGTCACCCCCAATTTTCGTAGTGGTATGTGTTTTCGTAAATTGTTGGCCAAAAAATAAGCATATTTTCATGACAAAATTGAATTTTAAAAGAAATTTTTATACTTCTACAGTTCTACACCTCTACTACATTTCGGAATTGATTTTGGAAATTTAAAAATCCTTTTGACTTGATTCTCATTAATTAATTCCAAGTAAATTTTGAGAATCGAGGTAATTTATTTTTTTCAGGAATTGAGGTAAAGTTTTTTTACCAAAGAATAAAAAATCGAGGTAATTGATTATGGGTCTGTTTAACTGGTGCACCCACACACCATGCACCAGTTAAGCAGCTTATTTTATATGAAATACATTTCTTTTGTCTTGAATTTGTAAAAGGTAAAGATTTTTCAAGGTTTTGGATCTCACATCATTTTTTTTTCACCAAAGATCCCGCATCATTATTGAGTAACACTTATATTAAAGTAAGAGTAAATGAGATTGAATTTTTTTTTTTGGCAACAAGTAGGTGAGATTAAAATTTATAGACAACATTATCCTCAATCAACATGAAAAAAGTGCAAACAATCTGGCAATATCCGAATTTACTCACCTTCCTTAAACCCACCCAAGCAAAAAGCAATGAAGCACACATCTCTTCGTTGTAATCTTTGTTGTATCTAAATGTTGGAATTAACCTTGGATTTGTCGAGGGTTTAGGAGTGGAAAGATAGTGGGGAAAAAGAAATTTCGATTTGGAGTCTGAGAAGGGAGGAGAGAGAAAGAAGACGGAGAAGTCGAGGAGGAAAAGATAGAATAAAAGATGAATTCTGAATTCTGAAATCCTAAAACATAATATATACATATATATAAATAATTAAATACATATTATTATTATTATTATTATTATATATATTAAAATATATATCGGTCGGGTTTCCAGTCGGGTTTTACCCATGAAACCCAAACCCGACAACCGACCGACTCCCCCTTCCCCCAATCGGTTACAACAGACCAATTGAGCCGACGCCGTGAAACCAAGCTCGGTTGTGGTAGGTGGCATCGGTTGCGGTTTGTGATTCCCAGCCCAATTATTGAGTGACACTTATATTAAAGTAAGAATAAGTGAGATTAAATTTTTTTTATTTGCAATAAGTAGGTGAGATTAAAAATTATATACAACATTATCCTCATTATTTTAATTATTAATAATTTTTATAAATAAAGAAAAATCATTTAAAAATCTTAATAAATGGTTTATAATTTTTTTTTTCTAAGACACAATGATGATGGGTTTCAAAATTTGAGATTTACCCTTTTAAAAAATAAAACAATTTTATAAATGGGGCTAAATCTTATTTATAAGTGTTCAAACTTATTTTTCTAGAACCCTAAGATAGTGGATTTTTCATTTAAGATTTACCTTAAAAAAAATAAAACATATTTTAATTGGAGCTAAACCTTATTTAAAAGTGTTCAAACTTATTTTTCTAAAATCCTAAAATAATGGGTCTTAAAATTTAAAATTTACCCTTAAAAAAATATTTATAATTGGGGCTATCTTAATTATTGTTATAAAAATATGAAAAATATTTTCTTAATTAAATGTGGGAAAACATTAAACACATAAAAAATACTTAAGGTTTAAGGGTTATAATATTTAACAACTACATAGTACACACAAACCTAAAACTTTGAATATTAACTTAAAACCACCAAAAAGTAAAATAAATATTGTAAATCATTGGCTTACCTAGTGCACCAATGCACCAGTTTTCCTTACCTTCTCCTTGACAATATATACAATGGTCTAAACTCTAATATGGTATGAAATTCCATAATTCTACTATAAAACTCTTATAATGAATTTTTTATTTTTATTCCAACCATAAGTATTGTCAATTGTTATATTTTTCTTTTGAAAGATGAGCATATTTTTGTAAATCTATTATTAAGATTTATAAGGTAATATTATTTGGGTCTGAACAACACTTTATATCCTTATTTTTTTTACAAGTCATATGGTATAGTTATATTAAATTCCGACTAATTTAAAGTTTTTTTTAGATTAAAACAGATTATCATTTTATTCAAGAACTAGAATAGTCATTAAGTACATAATCATGGAGCCAACTAGACACCTCTTCAATCCATACTATTTTTTTTTTTGGCCAAAATCCATACTAATTCTTGTTTTAAAGATAACCCAAATTGAGCTAATTCATGTGTGCCAACATGTTGAAAATTGGCTTAACGCTCTTGCTTCTTCAATGTTTGCTTCGATAGGTGAAGACTCCTTGCTCGTAACTTGCAGTTGTTTGATGATGCTCATAGCGTCTCCCTCTACTATAATGCTTGCAGAACACATCTCGTGCGCCCATGTCAAAATCCTAGCCTCCTAGGATCTCACCCTCCGAATCTCTGGATACAATTCCATACCCTCATTTCATCGATTGGCTTTTAAAAGCTAGTCCATTAAAATTAATTTTGATAGTATCCTTGTGAGGAGGTTTCTGAAGCGCCTATGGTGGTTGTTTCTTGCAGCGTTGATATTGTTTTAGGTAATTAATAATATTCATATTGTTAATTTAATAGTATGTGCAACATGATTGAATCTAATATGTGTAATATAGTTGAATTGTTAGATTCTAGTTTTAAATCCCACGATATGTGGATTTTGTTTGTTTATTTGTTTGGTAGATAGATAAATAATTTATATTAAATCAAATTGAAAAGTTTTTTCGATGCCTATTTTCTCTAATACTTAACTTTAATACTTTATATAAAAGGCAATAAACTCATTCCGGCCGACCCAACCCATCAAATATTGTTTTGTTTTTTTGGTTAAACAATCAAAAGTGGACTCAAATGGAAAGCTCATTATAACCAAAAAAGAAAAATGGAAAGCTCGTTAATGATAATGATTTGATTTCAATTTACAACATTGGTATCCCTATACATATTCCAAAATCATGGTTGCACTTGTGTGATTGCGGTTTGAAATTGCCATTTCGGATACCTTTATTTTCGTTACATTTACATGTCATGTTTTTTGGTCCATGCCATTTTGATACTTTTTTTTTTTATTTGAAGCAAATTTGGCAAAGATTTATTAGGTCAATCAACAGTAGTCGTATAGTACTTTTGAGTGAATAAAAAATGAATTAATATGTACTCATATAAGAACAATTGACTATGTGATAAATATATTTTTAATTTGAATTTATCTTTTCAAAATTTATAAAACACATAAAAGTTCATAAGTAAGTCAAATATTTTTTGGGTACCTTCATAAGTAGGTCAATTTATATAAAATCATAATATGTTAACTAATTTTTTTTTTGGCCAAACATAATATGTTAATGATATTAAAAAAAAAAAGACAATAAAAAAAGAAATAAAATAGGCAGACAAATCAATGTATGTGGACGCAGAGCAGGAGATCGGTCCTCCTTAAATGGGCATCCCATAAGGTGTTCTCGTCCACTTGGACTTTTTTTTTTTTTTTGCCTTTGGCTGCTTCTCTCTCTCTCTACTTTCCCACAAACTTTTCTTCTGCATTGAAATTCTCAATTTTTTTTCTTATAAAATTTTTATCAAAGCAGCCAAATACCCATATGCCCTTTGATTTCTTCTGTTACCCCTTTTGTTTTTCTCTCCCCTTTTTTCATTCAATCCCAAAAAACTCCACAATTTGTTTCATTTTCCCATTCAAAGTTTTAAGTTTTAACAAATTCTGAGTTTTTGTCCGGTTTTTCTTCCATGGGTGAACTTGAAGATATTGCAGCTGATATTAGGTAAAGCTTCATTTTTATCCTTCTTTTCAATCAAACAATATTAAACTCATGATGATTCTTTCATTTTCTTTCCATGGATTCCATATTGAATACTGGTAGATTTATGGAATATACTTTTTTGTTTGATGAAATTATGTGGGGTGAATTTGTTTTGAATGAAATTTTGTTCTTTGGAATAACTCAAATTTATCATACCTTCGGAAGCAGGCTTTCTGTGAATAAGAAATGGGATTTGGTTATTGTTTTATTTGATTTGATTTGTGTTTAGACAGTTAAGGGTTAGCAAGTAACTGAGATCATGGAAGAGATGGATTTTGGTTGAATGGAGTAAAATCATATAATGTTAACAAATTATAATGTTTGGTTTTATAAACTTTGATAAGTTAGCATAAGAAATTAAGAAGTAAACTGAAAATCTAAATTTTATCCCCTTTTTACCCCTGGGACCTTGCAAACAAAAAAGACTTACGCCTAAGGTAACTTCAAGAAGGTATTTGGATCAGTTTAGGCGAGGGTTTTTGTTTAGTGTTGAACATAGTGAAAAGAAAAGAAAAGAAAAAGCAATAATTTAGGTTCAATTTTCAAAATTATTCGGTCTTGTACTTCATCTGACCTTTTCATGAAACAAAGGACGGTATTGTTCTGGTTTTACTTAGTGGAGCATGTTATGATGGTTGCCAATTTGTTGATTTGACAGTTCCGACCTAGAAGTTGATGACTTAAGGTGTGAAAATATAGCAGAAAAAGATGTTAGTGATGAGGAGATTGAACCAGATGAATTGGAGAAGCGAATGTGGAAGGATCGTATCAAACTCAAAAGGATTAAGGAAAGACAGAAGATTGCTGCCCAACAGGCTGCAGAAAAGCAGAAGCCCAAGTCGACCTCAGATCAGGCTCGGAGGAAGAAAATGTCCAGAGCTCAAGATGGGATTCTTAAGTATATGCTGAAGTTAATGGAGGTTTGCAAAGCTCGTGGATTTGTCTATGGCATCATTCCAGAGAAGGGTAAGCCTGTAAGTGGTGCATCAGAAAATATAAGAGCTTGGTGGAAAGAAAAGGTTAAGTTTGATAAGAATGGCCCGGCAGCCATATCCAAGTATGAGGCAGAGTGTTTAGCTATGAGTGAGTCAGATAGCAATAAAAAAGGAAACCTGCAGAGCAGTCTCCAAGACCTGCAAGATGCTACTCTTGGGTCCCTCTTGTCTGCCTTGATGCAGCACTGTGATCCCCCTCAGAGAAAGTATCCATTAGAAAAGCGAATTCCTCCACCTTGGTGGCCAACTGGTAATGAAGAGTGGTGGGTAAAACTAGGGCTACAGGAGGGTCAAAGTCCTCCTTATAAGAAGCCACATGATCTTAAGAAGATGTGGAAAGTTGGAGTGTTAACAGCTGTAATAAAGCACATGTCACCTGATATTGCAAAGATCAGGAGACTCGTACGCCAGTCAAAATGTTTACAAGATAAGATGACTGCAAAGGAGAGTGCAATTTGGTTAGGGGTTTTGAGCCGTGAGGAAGCTCTTATTCGGCAGCCTAGCAGCGATAATGGGACATCCGGCATAACGGAGACACCCCCAGGTGGTCTTAGAAATAAGAAGCAACCTGCTGTCAGTAGTGACAGTGATTATGATGTGGATGATGTTGATGATGGAGTAGGTTCAGTTTCTTCGAAAGATGACAGGAGAAGTCAGCCGACAGATGCAGAGCCTGTGGCTTATATCAGCAACGATGATTCACATCCAGTCCAAGAGCAGGAGCTAAGGGAAAAACATCCTAGAAAGAATAAAAAGCGACGTTTAGGATCAAGCGATGGTGATCAACAACCTAGACCATCTGAGGAACACGTAAATACTGAGTTGAGGAGCCCTTTGCCCGATATCAATACTGATGTATCATTTTTGGAATATGACATACCTGGCATTCAGCAGGAAAATAATGCAAGCACAGCTTTTGGGCATGTGGAGACAGATTTAGCTGTTCAGTCACAACATGTACCTGAGTCTGGATATGGCCATTATCCTACCATTCCTTCTGCTAACAATGTTTCCACACAGACTATGTTTGTAGATGGAAGGCCCATGCTCTATCCATTATTGCAAGATGGTGAGATGCACCATGATGCTGCATATGAATTTTATAATCCATCTGTTGAATTTCGACCTGGTCATGATGGTCAACAAAGTCAGATGGAAATAAATGTACCACAGATTACGCCAGAGAATGGGGTCCATGTATCAGCATCAGGTAGAAATGAAAATGAAATTACTGGGGGAGAATTGCACCCTTACATGGAAGCCATATTTCCTAATGATCAAGAAAGAGCTGTTCATAATCCCTTTGGTTCTCCAAGTGATCATACACTGTTTGGTGCACTTAACAGCCCCTTTGGACTTGGAATTGATGACGCATCACTAGAACTATATGATGATGAGTTGATGGAGTATTTTGGAGCTTAGGTTGGAAAATTTTAAGATGGCAGAGCATCGGTTGCAAGTAATTTTTTTCTTGTCAACCCTCTGTTTCATTTATGAGTTTCTTAGTTCGATCTTGGATGGTATTTTATTTGATGTTAGTTTTGCAGGAAATGTGAAATCATGCATTCATTACTTACCTGGATGGAGGAATTTCTCTTATCCATTGAACTTTCTAGTACAGGTGCTATTGTTTGAACAATGCAAAGACTGTAAGTCATGTCCAATTTTCTAATTTAGTTTTGCTCATCATCCTGTTTTAGAGAAGACAAAAGAGCTCTTCAATTTTTGTGTCATAGATTCCCTGCTTCCCCTGAATGGTAATTGCCCTGAAGGGGTTCATGTAAATGTGCCGATTTAGTAATTGTTCATATGACCCGCTGGTGACAACTTCTTGTTTCCTTTGGACAAAATAACTTGTTAGTCAATAATTTTCTTTCCTTGTATATGAATTTGCATCTGTATATTATTATTTATACCTCACCTTACCTAATAAAACAAGCTGCAGGTTTTGATTATTTGTTATAATGTTTGGTTGCATTTGTGTTGAGCTAGTTTATTGCAAGATGTATGCTTTGTGAACTTTTGATGATTGTGTTACAAAGACCTATTAGATTAGGGCCTCTTCTTGGGGGTAATTCTCAGAAGGATCCGATTCTCGATTGTAAATATGGATAAGTTTATTAGATTTGTATGCTATATTTTGCTTCCATTGGTTGTTGAAGTCCTCAAAACCAGCATTCCTGCCTACCTGTAGCTTGATCAGTCCAGCCCTGGTGAATCACACCCAAGTGAAAAGCCAGAATAAGAGAGGGAGGAGGGGAAAGAAAGAAGAAATTCAAATTTTGATGATTTATTACAATATTTGAATGAGCTTTAGAAGAAGAATTTTAGGAGAAGGCTACATGGAGGGGCAGAGGAAAAAGAAGAATTTTGGACCTTGAACTGGATGAGCTTCAAAAGTAGGTTTCTTGATCAATTAAATCTGAGTGCCAAAAAGTTGTAAAATTTTATTCCAAAGATTTGTTGGTCACTCTGTACCCATTAAATTGGGTTTGCTTGTCAGTATGAAACTCTTGATTCATATTGTAATCTCAATTTTAGGATGTGATAAAGTTTGATGTCCTTTGATTTATGTTTATCATCTTGGAAGAGGTAGTGGGAGAACTGCAGAGAGTGTCAGCTTGAAGGAAACCAATAGCCTTATAAGCTAATAGTAGAAAATACAGTGGAGGAAAAGGAAACTGTAATAGAGAGATATTTTCTGGCATGAGGAGCTGGGTTTTTGGAATTGAAAGAGAGGTGATGAGAAAATTGAGAGTTTGGTGCTCAGGCAGTTGAATGTTGCCTGAAACAGATGGGCTAATAAGGTTTCTTTATGGAACTAGTTGGAAGTATTACATAGAATAGCATTTCACTTGTACCTGTCCATGTCAAATGTATATTATATGACTTTGGATTATGCAATAAGATCTCTTCAACTGTCTTTAGGACCCCCCATTGCTGCATCAGCCACTGTCTGTTGGAATCAAGACTTAAAAAGACCCAATCTTTATAGTAGTAGTAATCAACTTGGGTGGTTGTTATTATCACACATCTCTTATTGAATGATTAATTAATAATAATAGAGTAAAAGAGAAAGAAATTTGACCCTTAAAACGAAAACGGCTCCTGCAAAGCCCGAAGCCCTAATATAACATCAACAATGGCTCTCTCAATCTCTCAATTTTTCCTTACAAGAAAAGAAAACAGAAAAACAGAAAAACAAAAATCAGTATGACAAATGTGGGGTTGTCTTCCATGACGGTGCTGACAGTGATTGTGATGTTGTTGGGTTAGTTGAATTTCCATATTTGCCCCTGGAAAACGGCCGTAGAAGCAATGAAACCAAACGGGCATCAACGTCATTTGCATGGGAGATTTGTCAGCAAAGGACAGCTGCAGCCTCTGCAAACTTTGCATTAGGGTACCAATTTCCTTTCCTTCAGTGCAAATGAAAATGCGAATTCAAAGACAAAAATTAAAAATTAAAAATGCTTGTGTAACGCCGCCAGCCACCATACGAGGATGTCTTTCCCTCCCGACACGTGCCAGCCTGTCCATAGCTTTCTTACCTTGGATCGGAACATGACAAAACAAATAAACCCTTCAATAGTTTTCTCATGTAGACATTCTTACCCATTCTCCACTCTTGCTTCAAGGACCTGTCGATGAGACATAACCCAAGGGTAACATTGTCTTTTTCCCTATAATTAACATCAATAATGCCCTCTAAATTATACATTTTGATTATTATACCCTTATATCATTGCTTATTAGACTCTCCTATAGGCTATAAGTAAATATAATTTACATGTAATTAGCCAAATTTCAAGTTTGCAATTTCATGATTTACCCACTAATTTATTTATAAATAAATTCTAACAAAAAGCTTATAACTTGGATTTACACAAAGAACGTACGGTAATTTGCATTTGTTATTTTATTAGTAGTATTTATCAATAAAAACATGCCACGTTTTCAAACGATCAAATGTTATAAGAGTATTATGTTCAAAAGACAAAACAGGTAGTCATATCTCATATGCATATTTCTCTCTCTGTTTTTGTTTTTGCATACAGATAGAGAAAGAAGAGATTCTTTTGCTTTTGCCCTTTTTTCAAAGAATGGCGTTCATCAGGGCTTTCCAAATAGTTCTCATCATTTTAATGGTGGCTTCCCTTCCTCTTCTCCTCTCCTCTCGGACTAGTAACAGTAAGTTTTTTTCCCCCTTCAAAACTCTCTGCTTTAGTTTTCTCAAGCTTTCCCCTCTGTTTCTTCCTTTGGGTTCAAATAAAAATGGTAACTTTATCTTTGTATAATGCCATTCTCAGGATTGCTTGGAGAAACAACAATGGCAGTGGAGACTTCTGCAATGAAAAAGGTAAAAAGAACCCATTTTCCAAAACCCCACAAAGAAGTAGAAAAATGCCTCCTTTTTCAATTTTTCCATCATACAGAGTTTCTTACTCAAGCAGGCTTAAGTTTTGTTTTGTCTTAAAAGAAAACATAAAAAAAAAAGCTCAGCTTTCTCTTCCTGTTTCTTGATTTCTGTTCTTTCTAACCATCTTTTTGTGAAATAAACTGAAAAAAGATTGCCTTTTTTTTTAATGACAAATAGGGGCTTGGAAGCAACTACTGGTTCAAAAGCCTTGGGAGAAGAGGTTCAGCTTTCATTGGGGAGAAAAGGCAAGTTCCAACTGGACCAGACCCTCTTCACCATAACAGTAACCCAACAGGACCTTGATCATCAGTTTTCCTTTACAGTAGGTGACATATGAGGGGTTTTCTAACCAGTTTTTTTGTCTCTCTCTTTCTCTTTCTTCCTTATTTTAGTCAAGGTTTTTATTGTTCACTGAACTCTGTCTTTGTATAGGATATGGAATTTGTAATTATTCCATTTTCTTTTTTGTTAAAGAAAATATTCAACTGGGAAAGAACCCACCTACTTACTTATCTCTATTTAGTTACTTTGTTAATTAATTAGCTTTCTTTGGTTTAAATTTAAATCCTGTTCTGTTCTGTTCTTATTTTCCTTGTTTGTTTGGATTCAACTTATGGAAGTTGAATATGATGAGTAACTCTCTGAAACTTGGAAATAGGAAATACAATCAATTATCAATATATTCATATTTGGCATGCTTTCCTGTTTGATGTTTCCCCTACTTTAAAAAATGCTATAAAACTGCCATTTTATTTTCACCTTTCTACCAAAAGCAGGATTCTTGGAATGGCAAATTCCTTGCTTATAATTCTTGTAAAGTGTTGGTGTGGGTAGTTTTTCACCCCTTTGCCCTTTTCTTTTCCTCATGGTCTTTGGGTCACAGTTGGAAAATGAGTGTAATTTCTGATTTTTTTTTGGGAAACCTATCAATCTTGTTGGCAGGAATAGGACAGAATAAGAGAATATTTATGAAATTCAAGAAAAAAAGTTAAAATGTTTTTTCTGTTGTGCTGGGAATTTGAGTACAATCCTAGCTTTATATATTGTACAGCCTAACCATATGGATCATTTCAATTTGAAATGAGCAGATTAAGAATCTAAGATAGCCAAATTAATCAAATTTATGCCATGATTATCAAAAACTAGTCAGCTTAATTAGCATTAATTTTTTTTGGCAATATAATTAGCATTAGTTAGAAAAGCTGTTTTCTTCAAGGATAATTGATAAAGAAATGAAAGAACAAATTAGCAGCAGAAACTAGGTAGTCCATGGTTTATTTAGATATTGCAGGGGGATACAAAGAGCACCTATTGCATATTACATATAGATAAAGTGCTTCATATATTCTAAACTAGAACATAGAAGCCCTGCATTAAACTTAAAAAAGCAACTTGAAACAAACTTAAACAAAGTTACTTTCCAAACTACTCCTAAGTTCCATGGACAAACAAGCAGCTAAGAGCTGATAAGAGAGTTTCTGCTAATTATACTCATAAACAGAAGGCGGCAGCCTCGGCTTGGGAGTGCTAAGCAAGCTCTTATCTTTCTGAATAGTGAGCCCAATCCTCTCATGCATATCATTCAAAATCTCAGGAGGAGACTCCCACTCAAAAGCATGGAGCAAAGCAGCCAAGTAATAGTGCACCATGCGGTGAGCCAAGGGCCATCCGACGCAGGACCTCCGCCCTGTTCCGAAGGGCAGGAGGTTGAAGTCTTGGCCCTTGACATCCACAGTCGACCCCAAGAACCTCTCGGGCTTGAATTCCAGAGGGTTGTCCCACACTTTGGGGTCCCTTGCCATGCCCCAAACGTTGACATAAACAATGCAATGCTTGGGAATGTTGTAGCCAGCGACTTCACAGCCCTCGTTGGAACGACGAGGGATTATGAGAGGAACTGCAGGGTGGAGCCTGAAAACTTCCTTGACGGTTGCTTGAAGGTATGGAAGGTTTGGGATGTCGCTCTCCACCATAAATCTGTTGTTTCCAATAACTTGGTCCAATTCTTGGACTAGTTTCTTGAGAACATCTGGATTTTTCAGGACTTCTGTCATGCCCCATTCCACAGTGCTTGAGCTTGTCTCTGTTCCTGCAATGAACATTTCCTATAGCCCAAAACAAAGATTGTAACATTAAAAGAAATGGGTTGGACTAAAAATGGCAAAACCATATACATCAAAAAGATGAATAATTAATTTTAACTAGTGTTTCCCCCCTTGATATATATTTTCCATCCATTAGTAATTTCTTAAGGAATCACATATTTGGACCGTTTGAACCGGAGCAATTTCTTTCATTATATCTTCTCTTTCACTAGAAGACAAATGGGCATCATGTGCTTATATTTATGATAATTAATCACCGCTAAATATTGGGTACTAAGGACGAAAATGAAAGATGGAAATGTAGTTAGTAAGAGGGAAAAGTACAGGGATGAAAGAATAACCTACACGTCTTATAAAACTACTATATATATTGTAATTAGTAATAGGGCAATAGGAAGAAATGACAAGATGAGATGTTGTATACATGTGTATACATACACTAGTAAAACGGGAATGGATTGCCCAAAAAAGTAATTAAATGGGTGAATAGGAGGAAGGAAAAAGATAAAGGAGATGGAGATGCAAGTATCTATCTATCTATATATTAGGTAAGTAAAATAGAAGGGAAGGGAGTGAAAGAAACTAAAGATACATATTTTCTTGGCAAAAAAACAAAGAATTAGGAGGAAAAGAGGAAGAAAAGATGGATTCTCCCTCTGTCCCAAAATAATTATCCATTTTTCCATCCAACACTTATTTTGGAAGAGATAGAGAGAGCATAAAGACATGTAAACTAAAAAGGGTTGTAAAATATACTTACAGATAGCATCCCCTTGATGATCTTTCTTGGGAATTGTTCCAACCCATTTTCCTTGTCATTGCTCTTAAAACTCAGAAGAACATCCAACATATCCATCTTCCCAAAAGTATTAGCTACATTCTCGAGTTTTTCAGCTTTTCCGGCTCTTTCTGCCAATCTCTCCTCAATTAACTTCTCATAAAAGGCATCCAATTGGTTAAACACCCTGCTAATTCTCCTCTTCAACCCTTGTGTATCGAGTGGTTTAACCACTGGGATAAGATCAGAAAAATTTGGGGTTCCAATCACCTTAATCAACTCCCAAAACATCTCTTTCATTTTCCTTCCTTCGGGCTTCGAGTTGTCGAAAAGGTTTTTGGAACATACGATGTTGCTCACAAGGTTAGCCAATGCCGTAAATGCTGCTTCTGCTATGTTTATTTGAGTGTTCGACTTGGAGTGATATAAATACTTGAGCAAACTATGAACCTACCAAAAAATAAAAAACCAAGCAAATCAGTTTCCTCCCAAATCCCATTTTTTAAAACCCTTTAAAATTAACCAAGCGGAGTTGGATTGAGTGGTAAGCTGTTCGTTCCAGCTTAAACAGGTTGTTCGAGAGCTTGCGTACGCAGCCGCCACGTTGGTAGACTCACCTACCAAACTCAGGTGCACCACTCGCGAGTCAAATCTGGATTAATCAGAGTAAAACTCTGGATACCGGATAATAGGAAAAGAAAAAAAAAACTTTAAAATTGATGTGAAATTTACCTGTTTGGTACGAAGTGGCTCGAACTGCTCAAAAGCCTTGGGGGAAAATAGTTCAGAAATCAAGATCCGTCGGAGAGCCTTCCATCTAGGACCATATGGCGAGAAAATGATGGAATGGGCATCGTAAGAGACGACTCGAATGGCTTCGGTTATGGTTCGACTAGAGAACATACCTTCTTTTTCCTTCATAACTTCCATGGCCATTTCTGGTGACGATACCACGATGGCTGGCTTTAGCCCCAAGTTAAGGCTGAAAAGTGGACCATAAATCTTAGCAAGCTCATAGAATTCCTCATGGAAACGTTGGCTCAGATGAAAGAGGTTCCCAAAGATAGGCAAACCGACGGGGCCTGGTGGTGCATTCTTCCAATTCTGGCGACGAGCTCCTAGGAGGATAGGGATGAGGAAATAGGAAGCTATGGACAATGTTACTGCTAAGGTTATGGGGCTGGAAAGAAGGGAAGAAGAAGAAAGCAAATCCATTGCAATTTTTTTTTTCAGAGAAATCTTGAATCTGCCTTGTGAAGTGAAGCAGTGTGTTTGATTTATCCTCTCCTTATATAATGTGAAAAAGTAACGTATATATGGTGACCTCATTTACTTTGTTGGTTAGAGTGACCTCATAATTTCAAATATGGTATATTTTTATAAGTATAATTTTAAATTATGGTAATATATAATGATGGAGCAAAAATTTATGGAAGTGGAGTTGCATTATTCCTACAACTCTTAATTAGGTTGAGTGGACCAATTCAATGTCATTTAATTTTTTATTATTGAAGTTCTTAATTACTGTAATTTATTGTTGTTGTTATTATATACTCCGTCCCTTTTTCCCTTTCAACTGTATTGTAGATAGAGGTGTTCATGGGCAAGGCCGGACCGGGTTCGGGTCGGGTCCAAGTTTTGATCTATACTTACATGGCTTGTTCAAGCCCGGCCCGGCCCGACTAAACGGGGCTTAACTTATGCCCAAACCCGCCCAATTAAAATAAACTTTGTCCAGGCCCCGTCCAAACCCATCCGTTTAGTAATTAAATATATATTATTTATTTATTTTGAACTCATTATTTATTATTTAAAATATATATTTATTATTTATTTAATAGTACTAGTGCTTTGCCACGTGTTTCACACGTGGGATTTAATTTTTGGTTTATACTCATTTTAGGTTAGATATTGTGTAATATGATGTAATTGTTAATTTTAAAAAGATCAAATTTGTCTAAATTATTAAAAATTATTGGGAATAAACTTATCAATTTTTCTTATGAGTAATTTTGTTAACCGTATAAGGCTAAATGTTGAAATTGGTCCCTAACGTTTGTAACAATGCTCAAATAAGAGTCTAACTTTTTAATTTTGGTTAATTAAGTCCCTAACGTTGCAAAATTAGCTCGAATCAGTCTCTGGCGTCAAATTGATAGCCCAATAAACCCCAAAACATTAGGGATTTAATTTGACTCTAAGGACTTATTTGAGCCGATTTCGCAACGTTTGGGATTTAATTAACCAAATTAGAAGGTTATGCTCTTATTTGAGTATTCTCGTAAACGTTAGGAACCAATTTGAACAATTAGCCACCATTTAATAATAACATAAATTATCGAATTTATAGTAGTTAGTTATTGAAAAGTTATATTTTATAAAAGAAGAACTATACGTGAACCAGAAAATTCAATAAATTTTTTATTTATATTATAAATTAATTAGATAACAATTTCATGAACAATAGAGGCGATCAAATTTATAATAATACACAATTACAGAAAAAAGCTATATATGTAGTTATGAAAAACTTTACATTTACCAACAAATCCAATAACATTTAATTATAAGTAAATTTCGGTAACAATTTAATCAATAATTGATGTTATCGAATTTACAATAATCAGTTACTGAAAAAGCTATAAAGGTTATTGAAGAAGTTATATATGGAAAATCTAGAAATAGATGATACTATATATTTTTCATAGAACTCATAATTGGGTAGGTTCATGAAAATCACAATGATGCTTTTAAATCTTTTGGTAATCATCGGCTTATCACAATTTTCAATTCGACCTTCAATCTTCAAAAATTTAATTCGTTAATCTTCAATCTAGTAATTATTTATTTTACAAAGATTTGAAGTAATCAATGTCATTAAAGAGACAAAAGAAGGAGAAAGAAAATCTTAAAATTATGAAATTATGGTCATTATGTTTTAATTGTAGCATGGGAACTGGATATTAATTAAGTTATATATAATAGATTGGTGGTGTTGTAACACTGTGCAAAATATGGTTGCTTAATAATGGAGATTTTAGATTTTATCAACAATTTTGAAATCTATTTATATGGTGTTCTAAGATAGTTAATTAAATATAATGTTGCCTCGCCTTAAAAAGAATGAGAAGACATAGAAAAAAAAATCAAGGTTTAAATTAAAAATATAGATTGATATATTAAATTACATATTAATCCTGCAAAGTTAATAAAGATTAGTAAGAAAAGTTTTAAAAGGTTAATTATATAATGTTATCAAAAATTAAGTTATCTTCCATTCTTAGCAACTTAAATAACTTTTCATCAATTATGAAGGTAGTCAATTTTCTAATTTAAAATTGATTAAAAAAATTCTTATTTAAAATTACTTAAAAAGCTATATAGTCGTTATTCAAAAAAAGGTATATTATTAACTAACTCAATAAGCTTACATTATTAATAATATTTATTGCTAATTTTCTTATTTAAGATTACTAATTAAACATGTTATACAATAAATGTTATAGTAGTATCAAGATTTAAGTAATCTTACATCCTTAATAATATTTGAAACATTTTATCAATAATGGAGGGTACTTTATAGAAAAAGCTATAAAAGTTATTAAAAATATTATGAGATACTATCAATTCAGTAACCTTACATACTCAACAATTTTAATGGTGAAGGTTACCAATCTCATTATCTATTTAAGATTACTAAAATAGATATAGAGGTTATTAAAACAATTGGGAATGGCATGGTGATATCCATTGGAGATGGATCTAGGGTGGATTTCTGGAATGATTTGTGGGTTCATGGAACGACTTTGAAGGTGATTTTCCCCAGGATTTATGCTCTGGCCAAACTCAAAGTTGAGAAGGCTTGTGAGTTTGGATTTTTTTGAAGGCAATTTATGGAGATGGAAGGTGGAGCTTAGAAGAACTTTATTTGACTGGGAAGTGGATCAATGGCAGGCTTTTGAGAACACTCTTGATGAGTATCATTTGGTGGGAAATTCTAAGGATAAGCTTGTTTGGGCCTATACTGCTAATGGTAACTATTCGGCTAGTTCTTTTTGCAGGGCTCTTTCTTATTCTCGTCTTGAGCCAGATAAAGTTTGGAAGCATGTGTGGTCTCAATTGGCATCTCCGAAGGTGGAGTTTTTTGTTTGGCAATTGTTAAAAAAAAAGCTGCTGTGAAATATGAGCTTTATAGAAGAGGACTGATCCCAATTGAGTCTACTATGTATGCTTTCTGTACTAAGGATTTGGAAACTGTGGAGCATCTTTTTTTCCATTGTTAATGTTACTTGGGCTGTTTGGATGGCTTGTTGCTCTTTGTGGA
>AWUE01014294.1:0-16360 GCA_001974825.2 Corchorus olitorius
TTTTTCCTATTTGAATTTTATTCAAAACATCCAAAATCATTTTTGGAAAAAAACAAAAAAAGAAAAAATTCTTCGAAAACACATATTTTTTAAAAATTATTTTTAATAAAAAGCTGACATGACAGTCCACCTCAGCAACACCGTCAGCAAAGTTAACGGCGTTAGTGCCACGTCAGCGAAATTGACGGTGCAATTGACGGAAGGACCTAATTGTTCCTAATCTTTTACTTTAGGGACTCAATTGAACAAAATTTCACTTCAGGGACCAAAATGCACATTTGACTCCATTTAGGGACCAATTATGTACTTTTACCATCAAATCTCACCTTGCCACCTAGCAAATTTACGTCACAAGCCCATTTCCATTTCTTTTTTCCAATTCCATCCTCTCACACATTCTCTCATTTTTTCTATATTTATTTTGTCGTTTATAAGTTTTCTCACGTTTCAAAATTAAGGCTGTGATGAAATGATTTTGGATGTTTTTTTTCCTACTATTAAAATTATTAATTAATAAATGGGAACAAATCTTTGGCAATGAGTTTCAGATCAGACTGCGCATTGGAGAAATAATTGCTAAAGGTCGGATTTTTTTTCAGATCAGATTTTTTTTTCTTTTTTGGTGTGCAATTGTTAAACATTTCAAATTGCTGATGGCCAAAAAACACATATCAAATTACTAAATGGAAATTTCTCTACTACGATGTTTTCAGCAATTTAAAAAATTATGTTACAAAATGCAATGAAGCCCAATTAAGATTTATGGATTCACTTTGGCTTAATGGTTTCTCTTACCAAAAGCTTTTTTTTTAAACACTATTTCAATCCACTAAAACGATACCAAAGGCCTAAGGCGGAGAAAGAAAAAACAGTGCAGACTTCTTTCTCTCCTTCAACTTCAAATTTCAATAACCAAGAGCTTCTTCTCCTGTTCGCTTCTCCACTTCGTTCGTATAGAGTTTACTTTTTTTTGCATTCTCTCTCTTTCGTTCTGCCTTGAGCTCCTGTTCTTTTGCTCCTTTCACCCCTAGACTAGATTTAATTTATGGAATTCAAAGCATAGAACAAATTTAAGAAGCAAAAGAAGAACCCAGATTTTTCTTATCAAGGTTAGTCACTTTCCCAAAGAAACAATAACCATTGTTTTTAACTGCCTCTAATCTCTTCTTTTGTTTGCTTTTCACGGTTTAGATTTTTTGATTGTTTGGTTTGGAAGTTAGGTGGAGCTGGAGTGTCAGCATTGTCTATGACTTCTTGGGGGTAAAAGAATTTTTTCCTTTTTTCTGTTTTTTTTGGACAAGCGAATAATTCTTGTTTCCATAGCTGCAATTATTAATGTTTTTGAGACTGCATATCTGTAAAACAGGAAGAACTAGTGGGGAAACTGGAAAGTAAATGGAGTGGAGTGTAAACAATGCCTTCACAATTAGAAAGGTAAATTCTCATCCCTATATACTAATTTGGGACTGCTCTAATTTGTTTCAATGTTTCAAAGATTTGATCTTTTATGATTTACTGTTCCTGGCTTTTGCTTATATTGAAGGGTGCTTATGAATTTGTTTCTAGATGTGGGAAATTTACAGATTTGATGGTTGATGAAAATTTCAATTTAGATTTGTACTTTATTAATGCATTGTAATATATATTGACATTATTCGTAATATTAATGCTTTTTTATTCTATGTTTTGTTTTTAGGTAAATTCTTATTCTTAATTGAATAAAGTTTAAAGATAAAGATGAATAAAGTTTAATGACTTTCATAACCAATTATTCTTGGGATGTACTTACATTGGTGAGAAGATATGCATCAAGTGAACCAACAAGTGATGTATTAGTAATAAGCAAAAGAATATGTAAAATCATGGTGTCTTCTTCTCCGTTGGTGCTCAATACGGCTCTTGATCAAAGTGGGCTCTTGCAAAAGAATATGTTCTTAAGCGGTTTGAGAATGCTGGAATGTTGTCTTATAGATTTTTTGGATGGGCAGAGAAGCAGCAGAATTTTATGCATACTGTTAGGGCTTATCATACCATGATTGAATCTTTGGCTAAGATTAGGCAGTATCAGATCATGTGGGATCGTGTGAATACAATGAGGAGTAAGAGCATGCTGAATGTTGAAACGTTTTGTATTATTATGCGAAGGTATGCAAGGGTTCAGAAGGTGGACGAGGCTATTTATATGTTTAATATCATGGAGAAGTATGGCGTACAACCGAATTTACCAGCATTTAATGGCTTATTAAGTACTTTGTAAGTCCAAGAATGTGAGAAAGCACAAGAGATTTTTGATAGAATGAAAGATCAATGTGTGCTGGACTCAAAAACTTACAGTTTTTTGCTTGAAGGGTGGGGTAGGGCACCTAATTTGCCAAAGGCTATGGAGATCTTCAGAGAAATGGTTGATATGGGCTGTGACCTATGGTATAATGGTTGACATTCTCTGCAAGGCAGGGAGGGTGGATGAAGCTATTGGAATTGTTAGGGAAATGGATTCTAATGGTTGTAGACCAACTTCTTTTATTTATAGCGTCTTGGTCCATACTTATGGGATAGAAAACAGAATTGAAGATGCTGTGGATGCATTCTTAGAGATGGAAAGGAATGGAATCAAGGCAGATATAGTTGTGTATAATGCCTTGATTGGTGCCTTTTGTAAAGTAAGCAAATTAAAGAATGTCTATAGGTTCTTAAATGAGATGCATACCAAGGGCGTGGCACCAAATGCAAGGACCTGCAATACCATTCTCAACACCTTGATAGGTCGTGGAGAGACAGATGAAGCTATTAAGGTGTTCCGCAGGATTATAAAAGAGTGTGAACCTGATGCGGACACTTATATTATACACTAATGATAAAGATGTTCTGTGAGAATGATGACTTAAAAATGGCATTTAAAGTTTGGAAGTATATGAGGTTGAAGCGATTTATCCCTAGCATGAACACATTTTCTGTACTCATACATGGATTATGTAAGAAGGGCGATGCTGCTAAGGCTTGTGTCCTAGTAGAAGAGATGATAGAAATGGGGATATTTTGTCTATTTTCTTCCGGTCATGCCAAGTTCATATGGCTGCATATGCGGTAAAACCTTTGACATTCTTGTGGCTGTTCACATTCGATTAGGTTCACCCTCAAAGGATGTATATAGTACATTTGGAATTGTTAAAGTTGTCATGCCATCGTCTTCAGTGAACTATAGTGCAAAGTGAAGAGATTACACAGCACCATTCTGACAAAGGTATTTGTATTTCTCTTTCCGTTTTAGTCTCAGTTTTAATGAAAGTGCTTTCAGATCTGAGAAGTACTCTTTTTTGGATGGCAGCATGACTAACAGAGTCAGGATGGCCTAGCCAGAAGGTTTATTAAAATTCTGGATGCATTTCAAAGGAACAAGGGTTCCATCTATTTTGAAGTTACAAATGTGCAGCTCTACGCACTGATGGGCGTTCACTCAGAGATAGATAACCTGTAAAGCTGGGTTTTTGAAGTATCCTGCATTTTTGAAGTTTGTTAGAGGAAATAGTCTTGCCAACACAATGGATCTACCATTACCACCAATGGACATGTCTGTTGTACATGGAATTTCTGTTATGCGCTTAGTTGAAAGCTAATATGAAGTTGTGATTAGAATTAGAGTGATTGGTAGTTGTTACCATATTTATAGGTAGGGGTTTCTTTTTATTCATTTTCTAGAATATTTTAAAGCTTAATAGTATATATGATTACTTAATCTAATTCCATACATAAATGACCTAGCTAATTCTGTCACTCCATAAAATTATGATATCTTGTTTACTGGAATGTTGCTTTTGCTTCTACTTGCACTTATCAGACTGCATTAATATAATATCTATCGCCATTCTGCATCTGCATGTCAATATTTCTTATAGGTCCTTTTAATTTGAACCATTTTCTTATAGCCATGTATTGATCTCAGATTTGTATTTCTTTTAAGAGTTTTGCTACATCACCAGAAAAATTGACCTGAAATTTGGTTCCTATGATGTGTTCTTACATGATTGGTGTTCTTACACGGTTGGTCTAGTCCCACCACAATTTAACTGGAGTTTTGCTACAAAACATGGGATGACTAACAATGACTCGTCATGAGACAAAATTCTGGTTAATTTTTCTGGTTGTGTGGAATTTCCTTCTTTTAAAATATACATAGACAAATAAAGGTAAATTTGTAAATTGACCCCACTTGAAAGAAAATTTGAAGATATTGACCCATAAATTGAAAGTTTTAGGATATTGACCCCACTAAAAGATTTGAGTATTTACACTTTTAACTCATATTTTTAAACTATATCTAAATTTTATCTTAGTATTTTCATCTTAACCTTTTGTAAGGACTTTAATTATTGTTTAAGATTATATATAAAATTTCTATATTTATATATATACACTAGTTTTACCTTTCATATGTGTTACATATGACCCGACACATTTATATTAACAACATTTTGATTTAAATAATTAAACTTCTTGGAATGTTTTCATGAATAAAATAGATTGGATGAATAAAATAGATTGGTTAGATTAACTCGAACATGAATGAAACCCCTTAAAATATACTTTCTTTATGAGGAGGGATCAATTTTCTACGAATATAATTAAAAGAAAAATCAATAGTTAACCAAATACAATAAGAATGTTCTAATATGTTGACTTATTTAACCCATCACATATTGATCTTAATTTACTATACGGTCTATACCACCACCGATTGACCTTAAATTACAACCAAACCTATATTGGAGATTGAATTGAGAACTAAAAATAACTTAAATCTAATTATTTGGTATGTCTAATTAACAATCAAACCTACATTATAAATTTATAACATAAAATTAGAAAATGGCAACAAAAAAATGTTGTGCAACGACCAAACCTAATATTAAGTTTTTGACCCCACTCAAAAATGCCCTTGGCTACGCCACTGAATGATTGTGCATCTTGACCAAATCTGAGAGCGAAACCAAAGACCAAGCTTGGTCCTTCAGGGCATAAAGATTTTCAGTAACTGGGTCCAGTTTTATGCTTATGTTACCAAAGGCATATATCTGTTGTCCATCATGCATCCTGCCAAATTTAGGCTTAAAAGGTAAATTATGTCTCTGTGCATAGGCCTCAATAACTACCCTCAAAGCCATCTCAGGTTCAGCTGCTCTTGAGTGCAATCTTTGCTCTGATGTAGTAGGATCATAACTAAGTTTCTGTTTTAGACCTTGTGAGCTTATCCCGTCCTTCAAAATTAGTTGGGCTGCTTCATTCATCATGTGCAGGGCAAGGGAAAGTTGGTGGCGAATACTTTGATTTGCCAAAAGCTCCGGTGCTAAATGTCCCTTCCAACCAATGTACCAATTGATAACCTCCTCAGCCTCAAGTTTGCAATTTGAACATAGCAGCCTATCATATAAAACCAGTAGCCACCTTGTGAAGAAAAACTTGAGCAGCAAATCAACCATAACATGAATTGGGATAACCGAGATCCAAGACATAACCCAATCGAACTGATCCCACTTCTGATTTGCAATTGCAGGGTTTATTAGGAACCCTTGCAAAGTAAGCTGCAATGTGGGAACTACACATCGATGCATAAGATGTTCCCAACTCACTGGATCAAACACAGCCTTCCAAGGAGACAACATAGTGATAGCAAACTCATCACATTCACAGGGAGCAATATCACTCAATTTTTCCCAAATTTTCTCTTTTAGACCCTCCAACTTTTGTCCCAATATTGGCAGCCATGGATGCACCCAAAGATGGATGGGCATGGGATCATCAATATAATTTCTCTGGTACCGTGGATTCCAAGTATCGATAGCACTTGATAATTTTGGCACAACTATAGTGTCCAATATAATATGAAGAATGGAAGAGGGCAATAGATTTTCCCACAAGTCCAAAAACCTAAGCATCGGTTCTGGTTGCCTAACAATATCCCATGTACTACTATAATTACTGACAGCCAACAGAACAGTCTGTGTAACCAACTGAGAGTAATAATACTGATGATTCTGATCATATTGTAGCAGATTCTTCCATAGAGACACCACCTCCCTCCCATACTCTGGACTTTGAAGCGGATCCCAACTCTGAAACATTGTTATAAACAAAGGCAATGCATATGAAGAGGCAATGCAAGACAAATCGTACATTTTATAATAATTTGGATACTGCCTCTGGAGCTTCTCAAAGCATTTTGCAAGCATGTCCAGATGATCAGATTCAGTTAGTTTTCCTTTTCCTATTCTTAACAAATTATACTCATTTTCAAGAGAAAGCAACGCACCAAGAATTTGTTCACTCTCATCTAATTCTTGCTTCTGCCTTGCCACACCAATCCTTAACTTGTCTATCTCTTCCTGCAACCCCACTGCTGTGTCCCTCTCATTACTCAAATCCTCATCAATTCTCTCAACATCAAGCTCTATGTGGCCTATAATTAATCTCAGATTGTATTGCAACTCGGGCATTGGTGTTGATGCATCATCCTGCAAGTCTATCAAAACACGGGCCTGTGGTCCTCGCATATCGATCACCTTGCAGTCAAGAATAAGATGATCTCGATCTTGCTTCTCTAACAAAAACTCATCCATGGTAATGTAAGTTTTTGTCTTTCCCCTAGATAGCTTTGACCATGGTCTATTTTCCCCTCTCGTTGCTGGATTTTGAGAAATACAGTCACTCGCCTCATTGGAATCATTAAAGCCCAGCCCTTGATTCTTGGATCTGAGCTTGGGCAAAACCGGAGTAATGATGCCTTGCTCATACTTGCCAAGCCCACCTCCTTTATACTTCATCTTCTCAAGTAATTTCATGCCAATACCCCTCGTATGCTTTTCGAATGCCCCCATTTCCTCTTCCTCATCATGATGATTTCTCTTCCTCCTCTTCTCCATCCGCATTGCCCCCGAATCTCGTCTCACTTGTTCACCAGAATTATAATCCTGAAACCCAAAAAGAGGTGTTATTGATTAGCTGCGTAGATCGATAATGTGGGAAAGTTTTTGATGTAGCGCCGCAAGGCTTTGCCTGCTAATAGCCTTTATTAAAGGCTTAAAAACCTAATTCTGGTTGATGCCGAAAAAAAAAAAAACCTAATTCTGGTAGGAAAAGTCAAACCTAATCCATTTAGGAATTAAATTCCTAATAAAATTCTTAAGGCTCAAATCAAAGTAAAGACTCATAAGATGAATTGTAAAATAAAAACAGAAATAAAAGTTTTAGTGTATGAATTTAACTGGACACCTTTAGTCAAAAATATACTCCAATTATTAATGGATGTTTGTTACAACTTACAAGATGAATTTTGTTGCTTCCAATTAGCCAAATAAATTGGCAATGTGTATTTATATATACATTCATAGATACATACATATATATCAGATTTTTTTCCCCAGAGGATTTGAAATTTGAATACCAGTTTAAGCAAACAAAAAAAATGACAAAAACTAGTGACTTTGACCCTAGTTTAATCAAAGTAGAATTTTTTTTTTGGGTTAAAACTAAATGTGATATAATATTTTTGCCCCTCTAGTTTTCTTTTAATACCACAAATACAACTAGATTTTTTTTTTTTTTTTGAGAAAATACCACAACTAGTTTTAAACCAATTAAAAAAAGGGTTTTAGACTTTAGTTTCAGTTTTAATCAAAGTGTTGTGGAAGTAGTCTTGTTTGGATGGCAGGATGATGCCTAGCCAGAAGGTCAATTAAAATTCTGGATTCATTTCAAAGGAACAACTCTACCACCAATGAATCATTCATAATGACCCTACGCACACTCAGAGATAGAAAACCTAGCATGTAATTGGCAATTGATAATTGATAAATGTATTCAATATTCCAGCTAATTTTCTATGTATTACCTGATAAATGTATTTTCCATTTTCAAGGAAAAGCCGAAACGTGAGTTGAGAACCTAGTATCGATGGCAAATTGGCAATTGACAAATGCAATATCGGATAAAAGGGATTGAGCATTTTGCATTCCACACCATCTAGGAGTTGTGATGGCCAAGGGGTAAACAAGCCATGGCCAGCAATAACAAGAATTCAAAGACAAGACTCGCTCTGAACCAAAACATTAATTCAAGTAACACCATCCAGTGTGTCACATGCAGCGCATCAACTACAACTAGAGTAAAACTAGAGTAAATTAAAAAAGAAACATTGGTAATTCGTCAACGACATAAAATAACAAAACAAAATTCTTTCTAGAAACACTAATTAGCAGCCTGGCCTTCCTCTTCTGCAGCAGCTTCAAAGGTTTCACCAGGCACACCTTCCGGTACATCATCATCACCCCACTTCCTTGGGCCAAACGTTTTCAGTATTATTCCATCAAATCAAATATAATACCAGGTTGAGGATCCATTCTTTGGATTTCAGGGATGTTAATTGTATGGTGAAAGCATGTCAATTGCTCCTTTCCCTTATTCCATGTTTTGGTACCTTTGTAAGAAGTGGAAATCAATTGTTATTCCAAACAATTTTCCCTAGGTCTCATTCATAATTGTTGAGTCGTTTACTGTAGTATTAAGCAATGACTGATTAATTTATCACCAAAGGCTGCATTGCATTTGCATTGCCCAAAAGTACAGCATCAATTTAGATTATTGGCCAAAACCTTTTGAGGAGATAATACTTAGTACTTACCGTTTGATCAAATTGTTCGCCCAAAACGTGACTTTTTCCACGTTGACCAAAACATCTCCAAGATTGGTTCCTATAAGAATCAAAGGAGCATATAGCAGCATACATAGATGTATCGGATGATAGGGCTGGGAATTGGGAAAGGATAACTTTAATTAAAGGATACCGTTTCTTTAATTTATATAGCTTAAATAAATCACATAGTCAGTACCAAAAAGAAAAAAATCACATAGATCGAATCATCGAATCATTTTTCCCTGGCATCATGTGGAGTCAGCTTGGTGTGCAATGAATCTCCAAAGGCTTTAGAAAAGTCAGCTTGGCTTTATTTTGACTAAGACTTTAGTTAATGGCCTACATGTTGGCTCTAAACTTTGTGTGAATTGTCATCTGTTTCTTTTTTTTGACCAAGAATTGTGATCTGTTGATATTGGAACTTTAAACACACTGAAGCCTTCTATATTATTATTATTACTACCAACAAAAAACTATTCCTTCCTCCAGTCCATTGTTCCAGAAGGAACAAGATTAGGACAAACTACATCTTACTTTATATGTAAAAGAATGAACAATATACAGTTTTCCATCTCTAAATAATGAAATTCTGATGATTTTTACTATGGTCTAAAGAAATGTTGAGTTTCGCCACAGCCCATAATAGATTTGGGTAAACTACCCACTTTCTCAATTCCTTCAGCAAATACTACTCCCATTCCCATATAGAAATGTGATTCAATATGGCAATGAAACGCCCAGGCTCCTGGATTGTCAGCTTTAAACCTTAAAGCAGTCCATCCATAAGGATGTACAGGAACTGTGTTCTTCATAATCGGATTCACCAAATTATAATTCTTCGGATCCTTGAACATATCCCACTTTCCTTCTCCGTAACCCAAAACCCAGAAATCATGTCCATGTAAATGCCATGGATGAGTCTCACTGTTCTTTAAAACCATGGAGTTTGCATTCTGAAGTATAATATCCACAACGGAATTAAAAGCCAGCCTGTAAATCCCATTGCTTGAAGTAGCATTTGGATTGGGTTGCTGTATGAAAATATCATAGTTTTTGAAATCGTAGCCATCGGGAGGTGGGGTTTGGTTGAAGGAATGAAGTAAGTTGTGTTTGAGAGCGATCAAGTAAGGAGTATGGGGAAGTGTGAAAGAGACATTATTGACAGACCAATGGCGGCGGCCGTTTATCTCGTTTTGGGTATTGAGTAAAACGATGACCCTGTCGGAAAGTTGAGGAGGAGTGTGAATGAAACCTTGGCGAGCTTTAATGGCTTTGCTCTGCGCAATCCGAGGGGCGGTGTTGTTCCAGGCCGGGGGGATCGGAGGAGTTGTCGGAGGCGATCTGCTTGGATGATTTGGATAGTAAACGAAATTCGCAAGTCCGGCGGGAGTTTTCCGTTCACGGCTTACAACGTTTGACGTGATCCAATAGTTTCTGGTCGGATCCTGGTCGGCTTTTACTAAAACAGAGTATGTCTCCCCTGAGTAGATGAACAAGTTTTGGACAACGAATGGCTCAACGTAATGCCCATCTGCTTCAACAACTGTCATATTATGACCCTGCACAATATAATTTTGCATTCAGATTTAGTAATTTACAATCTTTTTACAAGAAAATTGTTAAAAATGACAGGAAATGAAAATTACCTCAATTTGGAAGCTAAGGGCAGAGAGAGCAGTTAAACTGGAAACTCTCAATCGATATGTTTTTCCAGGGACAACTATCAATCTAAAAGGAGAGCATTCTGGGTTTGTGGCATTGCAAACACCAGGATCTAAACTTGGAGTAGTTAAAGCAGAACAATTGAATTTTCCTCTTCCATGGATCAAAAGTGACTGATGAAAATCATTTAAAAATACCCATTAGCAAAAAAAAACTTACAAGAACAGAGGATTGAGCAACTTTTTTCCAGATTTAGTAATATTCACCTGAGGCTCTCCAACCCATTGGAAGGGAACTGCAGATAAGCCAGCAGCTTGTTCGTAAGTGCTTTTATGGTACCAATCGTTAAGGATGATGTTTCTGTCATAATCATAAGAAAATGGTTCAGATTGTCCCTCGGGAAGTGCCACAATGATTGATCCATATAACCCAGCTTCTCTTTGCATTCCATAATGTGCATGATATAAATATGTTCCAGGCTGCATTTAAGAAAAAAAATGGAAGCTAAGTCTCAGATTCCGGCCAGGAATTTGAATCTAAATGAATTTATCAGAAAGAAAGCTGCAACTTACTCTGTCGACAACAAATTGATATTTGAAAGTTGTTCCTGGTAAAATTGGACACTGAGTAACTCCTTCTGTTCCATCAAACCAGGGAGTTCCAATCTGTTACCAATCAAAATCGCCAAAAGTTACATTAATTTCAGAAATTCTCAAGTGGGATTATTTTGAGAAGATAAAATATGAAGAATTTATAAGTGAAAAACTATACCTGACGAATTCCATGCCAGTGAATGGCAACATTCTCTGTTAACAAACTGTTAGTGAGCTCAACAATGATTGTGTCATTTTGCTGCGCCCTGATGGTTGGACCTGGAGTTTGGCCATTGATGGTTATTACCAGTTTCTTTAAACAATCTGGGGATTTATATTCATACTTCACTTCCCATTTATACCGGCGAATCCGAGCCTCAACAACCGAACCATTAAACAAAGCTATGAATACTAATAAACTGAAAAGCAAGATTACTCTACTTCTGCATCCTGAAAGCAGAACCATTGTTGCTGAACGTTATGGTTTCACCCAAAACTAAGAATAAACTAAGTCAAAAGAAATTGGCAAGAAAAGAAAAATTAAGTCAAAAGAAAATTGGGTCGGTTTTAGTTTCTCCAATCAAACTTCTTCTCCAGAGAAAATAGATGTGTTAATCTATGGTATTTGTGCCCTTCATATATATAGTATGATGCATTATATATATATGTGGGTACCGAAGTATGGTGCATTATATATATACACTATATTATAGAATATGAATGAATCAAATCGAAGAGAAGTCTTGGTCAGCACAATGTGACTTAGACAAAAAGGAAAATTAAAAATGCATAAAAATATTTGGAATTCGACAGTGGACTTTTTGGAGGTGAGGACAACGCGGGCAAGTTGAGCTCTCTGGGGAAGAAGCCGAGAAATAACCAATGGATTTCCTTGCTACGAGGACAGATTTCTTACCGAAGTAAGGAACAGATATATAGTAATATAAATTGATTTGGAGAAAGGAATTGTTTTGTGTTTTGGCATCAGGAGAAAGGAATTGTTTAGTAAAAATGTGTTTGCAAATTCTGTTCATATGCAGAAAGTATTTAATTACATACGGCATATATTAATTAAACATGGTATTAATCGTTGTTAGTAAATCATTAATCTTGTCATTATTTATAATAGAACTTCAACTTTATTAATTATTATATATAATAATATACTAATAATTAGATTTGAACACACTTTGAAAATGTAAAATAGCTAAAATTGGCAAAAGTATATATAACACGGTTGAAGACTTGAAATCTTCTTCGTTTAGCATCTAAAATGTTGTCATGTTTAGTGCACTGATTCATCGGTTATTTGGTCGATGGACCAGTGTACCGGTCAAATGGAGCCTTAAGTGTAATCTCCGTTTCGATCGCTGCTCTAATAATCTCATCTGTACAGTATTTAATTTAATCTGTACAGTGTAATCTCATGTGTACAGTATCTAAACAGTGTCAATCGCACCACTACCGCACTGTTCTACTAAACACATCCTAAGTCTTTATAAAATTCTATTTACTATCATTAAAAGAAAAATAAATATAAAATGAGTAATTAAGAATGAGGTAATGAAATTGTTTTAAGTGAAGTTTTTGAATTTTTCCCTGACTATATACTATCTTGAAATTAATTAGAGATAATATATTAAATTATTAATATAATTGTCAATCCAGGGAAAAGTGAATGAAACTTCTTTTGTGTTCTTTATAAGAAATTTAATAAGTCGTTTCGTGCTAAAGAAAACCTTAATTAGTTGCCATTGATGACCGAACTCTTTGTTCATTTCGTTTAAACATTCCAACTTAATTTGGTCGAAAAGATAAAGAAGAAGTGGATATATTCATACAAATACAAATACAAATACAAATACACATCAATGTAGAAAACGACAGCCTTTGTCTGATATTTTTTTCCTTGTATTTTACTAAGATTATTTATTTCGTGAAATTGACTAAGATTATTATATTCAAATATCAACCCTTTTAATGATATGGTCCAAAGAAAGGAAATATCGTTGCAAGTTTTATTGAGAAATCCTTTTCCTTTTCGCTTTCAGTATTGTTGCTTCCCATATTTTATGTACTCGTTATTACCAAGTTTTCATTTTCCTCTTGAAGACCAAGAAACGGAATGAGTAGCAAAAAACTAAGAAACCAATTATATAAAGGGTTACCTTATAAAGGGTTTATATATGATATATTGTCAGTGGAGTTTAGCAGACTACACAAGTGGGTTTTGAAGAGTGACATGTGTCCCCTAGGAACTAGATTGAAATATTTAAAATTTAATTAATTCATAAAATGGACATGTGTCAACTCCACAACTTGCTTGTAAAGTCCATACCGTCGGTGTATCAAATAATTACCCATATATAAAATAAGATTTTCTTATTGGGTTTATATATGATACACCGCTAGTGGAGTTTAGTAGACTACACAAGCGGGTCGTGAAGAGTGACATGTATCCCCTAGAGACTAGATTGAAATATTTAAAATTTAATTAATTCAGAAAATGAACATGTGTCAACTCCACAACCCGCTTATGAAGTCCAAAATTTACACCGACAGTGTATCAAATAATTACCCTTTATAATTTTAAACATTCAAAATTAGAATCGGCCAAGAATTTTTCATATCAAATTAGAAGAAACATAACCTAACCGTTGGGAACCGTTGGGGTCGAGGAAATGATCAAATTAACTAGTGATATGAGTGTATGACCGTTATTTGAGAAAGTCAAACGCTGATTTTAGGTACAATATATATATATATATATATATATATATGTATATGAATAATGTGTCATCATATAATATGCACAATTTCTTTGCAAATCCACAATCAAATTAATTTTATATCAACTAACACATAAATTAATATATAAATTATATAAAAAAAAGTAGCATGTGATTGAAGAAAACCCCAAAAAGTATTAAAAAAATTAAAGCTCATATAGGGGCATATATATAACAACATTATATACTATATAGGAAGTAAGAACTAAGAACATTGAGAGAATGTCGTGTTGATGACTTGATGCAACATTGAATAAATATAATTAATAAGGGCAAGTAGCCAAAGCAAAACTCTGGCGGATTTAAGCAAAATTACAATAAATTAAATTAAGTTTCGTTTGAGTAAAAATAAAGTACTTATATAAATATAATATATATATATATATATATGCATATATATGATCCATATATGATAGTATGATTTATTTATGATAATTATTACTATCCTCCTTTTACGGCAAAAATGAGGGCCATGGTTTTTGGAATATGGATGAGTTAAAATATGTCAATAATTTGTTGGAACAGGTTGTAATAACGCGTGGTTTGACCTCTTTTTTTACCTTTTTGAAGAATCTTCTTCTTTTTTCTCCTCTATAAATAATAATGTTAGAGAAACCTTTTTTTTCCTTTTAATTAACTTTTATTTTGTCTTCCTCCTTTTGGATGTTTTGCTTTTCGATAATTTGATTTCATCATGTCGAAAGCTGATTCTCCCAATTTAGATTCTCTATATGATATCTTGATCCAACGATATGTCTCTCATCCGCGTTGAATTTGTTTTTCTTAGTTAAACCGTGTCTTAATTTGCTAATAAAATGAAATAATTGAGACTGTAGGCTGTAGCAGGCTAGTGAAAGAAGAAACAAAAAAGATAGAAATGGGAAGGAAAGTGAAAGCAGAAAAATTAGAGTAATTCTATTTGTGCAGAAAAATTAGAGTAATTCTATTTGTCCGCCTAATTCTATCGTCTAATATCCCGTCTAAAGTGACATTGAAAAAAATTATAATAATTTCTAAAACTCTATTCAATAATATCCTAAAATCAAGGAATTTATCTTGTAAATCTTTCTTATTTATAACTAGGATTAAAGCCGTAATTACTTTGTTACCTTAATTATTAATCCGGATAACCAACAGTAAAATCAGGCGGGACAAAAAGTACTATTTTCCGAAAAATTAATATAGATTAATCAATATGCCTATTTTAGGATGGAGGTGAAAGTGAAACATTTATTGCATTAATTAAAAATTGATAACTTAATTTCTATGATTATTTTTTAAAGTCTAACCATGTGCACATGATTCTGCATACTTCTCAATGCATTGCTAGGGCTGATTTTTCCTTTCGCGGAAAAGAAATAGTTTTGGCATTTTCATACTTGACTTTGATGAAGCTTGTTGTTTGGACCCCCTAATCTATTATACCTCTTATTTCATTGTAATATAGTATTTATTTCTTTTAAGTGTGACAGACTAGTGAAGGCTTTATATGTATAATAATAGTATATATAAAGGCATTTATTTCATAGAACAAGGCAGCAAAATGAAGTGTGGATTAGTGCACTTGCAGTTGGATACTGGGTATTGTATGTCGAAATGAACAGTACTACAATTAAGGTGTTGATTTGTTCAGAACTTTGGTTAGCATGATTTTTAAACATTTTAGTCATTGATTAATGGTGTATAAAGTCAACTATGACAATAAGTTTAGAGAGTATTGGTTGATTTGCACTTCATCCATTTCCTTCACTGTTAAAATGAGTTTGATTGTAATTAGTAATACTACTTGTCTCACCAATTTATCCCACCATTATTTTCTTCTGTGTGGCACATTTTCAAATTTTAATCACTAAAATCATGTCATGATTCAACCCTAAAATTTAAGACTTGCATTATAAAACTTATTTTGGCTAAATTTGTATCATAGGATAATTTGGTAGTAATTTTGGAGGAGATTTTTTTGAAACATTTATCATAACTAATCAAGATTATTTGGTAAATCGAATATATAGTCTTTTAGCTACTGGTGAATGGTACTCCCTCCGTCCCAAGTTAATTGACTCTTTTGGGGATGAATGTGGTCCTATTTAAGACCACATTCATTTCAAAAAAAATCAAATAATTTGGAACGAAAGGAGTAGTAAGTTAGACATACAATAGTAATTAGGAAAAATTTCAAAAAAGGGTGGTCTACTATAAATTTTTATTAATTGATACAATGGAGATTGATAATTATTACTAAGTAAATCATTAATTACAAAATTTGTAAGAAGGAAATAGTAATTACCTTTATATCCTCACTAATAATTATATTACTACTTTTTTTTTAGGGAAATAATTATTACTACCTTAATTATGCTGGTGGCGTGATCTTTGCCTTCCAGATTAACATCTCAAAATTTCTTGTCATTCTCTTTTCGATTTTGGGAGGTTAGAGAATGTTTGTAAGGTTGCCAAACTGAAATGGAGAATTTTCATTAGCTTCCTATTCTTTTCTTCCATTGAAGCATGCTTAACATTCGTAAGTTTTCCTTTTGAATTACCATTAGCCGCAATCCCCTTTATTAAAATCTTGTAGTTCACTCTCTTGGTCAAAGAAAATGTGATGATTAAATCTCACGGATTACAATTCC
>AWUE01014298.1:0-11431 GCA_001974825.2 Corchorus olitorius
AAATGCTTCGAATTCTCATTGTTTTGGAATAATGTTCTATCCTGCACTAAGTTCAAACTGTGTAAGATACCTTGATCTACTTCACAAGAAGTCCTATGCATCAAACAAAATTCAAGAATAATCATGCAAAATGAGACAATACATTATATCTATACAATTTGTAATCATGCAAAAGAAAACAACAATTTGCTTGGAATAAGCATAACAGAATTATCTATACACAATGCTAATTCATAAATTTATGAATTATATAATGAGTGAGACTGAGAGGTCTTAATTAGAACCTGAAAGCACTTATGTCAGTATGATTCATGTTAAGAAATGCAGGACTAACCCCACATTGAGAGATGAGATGCAATATACGCAGCCATCTATGTCTGTAATAATTTGCAGACTCCTTGGCGCCAAGACTCCTTGGAATATCTATTTTGATCTAACCAAATCTCAGAAATGATGGACTTAAGGATTTGTTTTTACGAGCATCTGAATGTTGTGTCGATTTAATTTAGAAAATAATTAAGAAAAAATAGAAAAACGATATTAGAAACGTTAAAAGCCCTCAAATCTTTTTGGCGTTGAATTATATATTTTTTTGAGTATTCTGGGAAAAAATTGAGGAAAAATCTTTCGGGTCAATTTTCGCAAAATTTTAGCCGAAATCGTGTACTAACCCTCACGATTTTTTGGCTAAAAACGCGTTCCTAGGCCCCGGCAAAGTTTTGCATGATTTTTGGCGTCAAGACTCCTTGAAATTCCTATAATAATCTAACATAATCTCAACAAAATTTGATTTAAGGATTTGTTTTTACGATAATCTGAATATTGTTTTGATTTTATTAGAAATTAATTCCGAAAAAATGGAAAAACGATACTAGAAGTTTGAAAAGCCCTCCAATCATTTTGGCGTTGAAATGTATACCTTTTATGAGTATTGTGGCTAAAAATTGAGGAAAAATCTGTCGAGTCAATTTTTGCAAAATTTTAGCGAAAATCGTGTACCATCACGATTTTTGGCTAAAAACGCGTTCCTAGGCCACAACTCAGTTTTGCATGTTATTTGACGTCAAGACTCATTGAAATATCCATATTCATATAACCAAATCTCAGCAACATTGGATTTAAGGATTTGTTTTTACGAGCATCTGAATCTTGTTTCGATTTAATTTAGAAATTAATTTAGAAAAAAGAAAAAAGAACAACGATATTAGAAGCGTGAAAAGCCCTTCAACGATATTTTGGCGTTGAATTATATATTTTTTTGAGTATTCTGGGAAAAAATTCAGGAAAAGTTTTTCGGGTCTATTTTTGCAAAATTTTATCCGAAATCGTGTTCGTTATCACCAATTTTGGTTAAAAACGCGTTTTGGGGGCCCGACTCAATTCTGCATGATTTTTTGCGCCAAGGTCCTTGAAATATCTATTTTCATCTAACAAAATCTCAGACGTATTGGATTTAAGGATTTGTTTTTACGAGAATCTAAGTATTGTTTCGATTTAATTAGAAATTAATTCTGAAAAAAATAAAAACGATAATAGAAGCGTGAAAATCCCTCAAAATTTTTTGACGTTGAATTATATATTTTTTATGAGTATTTTGGCCAAAAATTGAGGAAAAACTATTCTGGTTAATTTTCGTAAAATTTTAGTCAAAATCGTGTACTAATAACCATCACGGTTTTTGACTAAAAACGCATTTCAGGGCCCCTGCTCAGTTTTGCATGATTTTTGGTGGCAAGACTTCTTGAAATATCTATTTTCATCTGACCAAATCTCAAACACATTCGATTTAAGGATTTATTTTTACGAGTATCCGAATATTGTTTCTATTTAATTAGAAATTAATTTAAAAAAAAATCACATCAAAAGTCCTCCAATCTTTTCGGCATTGAATTATATATTTCTTATAAGTATTTTGGCCAAAAATTGAGGAAAATTATATCGAGTCTGTTTTTTTGTAAAATTTTAGCCGAAGATAATTTACTAAGTCTATATATTTTCTAGATGAAAAGCTCAAATAGGGGCCTGACTTTTAGTGAAAAGGTCATTTAAGGGCCTAAATTTTAGAAAAGGTCAAATAGGTGCCTTACCTTTTTGATTTGGATCAAATAAGAACATTTCCATGAAATTTGTGGATAATGGGATGTGCTTCTCTCTAGTTTATATATATCCACAAATTTCATGGAAATGTGTTTCTCTCTAGTTTATATATATATAAACATCCCATTATCCCAATTTGTAGAAAATGTCCACAAATTTCACGGAAATGTCCTTATTTGACCCAAATCGAAAAGTTTGGACACCTATTTGATATTTTTCTGAAGTTTAGGCCCTTAAATGACCTTTTCCCTAAAGGTCAAGCCCATGTTTGAACTTTTAGCCTATTTTCTAGCAAGAGCACCATTGACAACCTATAAGAAAGAGAAGCTTAAAAATATATTATCTATCTATTTCCAATAAATTAAGACTTTGAATAATTATATTGGGCCATATTTCTGACAAATTGGGCCTGACTAATTTTACTGGCCTAACTTCTTATGAGCATGTTAAGAGGCCTTTTTTTGGCAGAAGCTTGTAAAGAGGCCTTATTGAATAGAATTCAACGGGATTTATTTAAAATAAGGGTAATTATTTGATACATCGGCGGTGTAAATTTTGGACTCCACAAGCCGATTGTGGAGTTGACACATGTCCATTTTTTTAATTAATTAAATTTTAAATATTTCAATCTAGTCCCTAGATGACACATGTCACACTTCTATTGGGCATAGATCTTAACAGAGTTTGCCTTTAAATGATTTTATTGGGCCTTTTGAGAGAAAATGTGGGCTTAAATACCTTAAGCTGGGCCTTGTGCCTTAAGTGACCTAAATTGGTGCCAAGAAAAATAGTGAGGCTAAATACCCCTATTTATGAACTATATATATTATAGGCTATAACAATAGAAATAAAAATGAACATGCTAACTTTAAACCTAGAATGAACTATATGTTATAACCAGACATAAAATGAACTATATGCCGTAACGATAGACCCAAATGCCAACAACATTTTGTTGGGCCTCTATTTCAATGTTGTGGCCCTACTAGACCGAATGCAGCAAGAAGTCTTAATATATTAAACCACTTTAATAGGGCCAGCTACAAGGCCCAATAAGTGTCTGCCGCAAAAATTGAATAATAGGATCATAAGCACTAGAGGGACCTATTAAAGAATTAATTTAAGAACGAAATCCAATGAGAAAAGAGGAAAATTGGGTAGTTTAGAATGTTTATATATCGAATTATTGCCATGCTAAAAGTGGAATGACAAAATGGAAAGCTAAAATAAAGGGGTAAAACATATTTCATAAATACTGCAAAAAAGCACAATCAAATATTTAATAAGCATAAAACAAGGTAGCAAATAATGGACACAAGTAACAATTGTATAATTATTAAAACGGATGAGAAGAAAATACTTCACTGAAAAAGTAACAATGTAAATTTAAAGGAAGAAACAATAGGCAATCAAACACACAACCAAGAGGAACAAAGCATTATATGATATCAGCCAACGACTAAGACTCATCAAGGTAACTTTATTTCTACAATAGTGATGCGCAAACACATTCTTTATTAGGCTTGACTTTCAAAATATAATAATACATCAAAATTTGGCTTTCAAAATATAATAATACATTGAAATCCAGAATTACAAAATAATTCCTAATACATCAAATCTAATAATAAATTAACAAATATACATAGAAATACGCACCACTACTATATCCATAAAATTACCTCGAAGCAACAATCAATTACAATCTAAACAACCAAAGCACGCAAAAAAAACATCTCAAAATACCAATATGTCAACATTCAATCAGCAACAACATGAAATTTATAGCAATGGCATGAATTTCATCTTAAAAGAAAAACATCTATTGCATAATGACTAATTTCATCACAAACAATATTTCACACACAAGCACCAATTTCACATCAATTGCAAAGGCTGGAAATTCAAGAAAGTTCACTTACCAACTTCATATCTGAATCCGTCATGGGGAGGTTATCAGCAGCAAGGCCAGAACTATTATACTGAAACACAAAAAAATACCGTGAATTTCTAAGATGGAACAAAACAACTGTATAATAAGCTAGCGCATAGTATATAGACACTCGAATAGTTGAATGTGAATATAAAAAAAATGTACAAATATAGTTTAATGTCACAGGAGGCATTAAAATGGCAGAATATCTTAAATAATGACCGGAAGAGTAATAAAAGGGACTAAAGGCAATGATGATGAAAACAGAAAGTACATTAACTCAATTGATAAAAGAACGTAAGAGAACTAGAAAAAATGAAATACATACAGACAAGCAGCTTTTTCAAATCGATTGTAATGGCTAAAAATTCAAGAATGATCACTTACCAACCCTTCCGTCCATGTTTGAATTAGCAGCTTCTGTCTCGAGCATTCTGCATCCTCTCATTGCTACATGGACAAAGGGAAACATAAAAGATATAAGTTCAAAAAAATGTATAATGGCTCAAATTGTAACAAGTATAGTTTACGGCCTAAAAAATTTGTTGCGGGATTAAAGTAACAAAAAAGTTACAATAAGATGCAATTTTCAACCTTCATCATATAAGCTTCAAAAACTAAAGACTGCAAAGGAGAACATACATAATCACCCAACCATCAGAAGAGGGAGAAGAAAATCAGCAACAACACGAGAATGATTACTCCTTTGCAAGTGGACAAATAGGATTGTCGCCACGGACAGATAGGATTGTCCCCATGGACAAATGAACTATAACGATAGACCTAAAACTATATGCATTAACGATAGACTTAAACTGAATAATATGCAATAACGATAGACCTAAAATGAACCATATGCAATAACGATGGACCTAAAATGAACCATATGCAATAACGATGGACCTAGAATGAACCATATGCAATAACGATGGACCTACAATGAACTATATGCAATAACGATGGACCTACAATGAACTATATGCAATAACGATGGACCTAGAATGAACTATATGCAATAACGATGGACCTAGAATGAACTATATGCAATAACGATGGACCTAGAATGAACTATATGCAATAACGATGGACCTAGAATGAACTATATGCAATAACGATGGACCTAGAATGAACTATATGCAATAACGATAGACCTAGAACTATATGCAATAACGATAGACCTAGAACTATATGCAATAACGATAGACCTAGAACTATATGCAATAACGATAGACCTAGAACTATATGCAATAACGATAAACCTAAAATGAACTATATGCAATAACGATGGACCTAGAATAAACTATATGCAATAACGATGGACCTAGAATGAACTATATGCAATAACGATGGACCTAGAATGAACTATAAGCAATAACGATAGACCTAAAATGAACTATATGCAATAACGATAGACCTAAAATGAACTATATGCAATAACGATAAACCTAAAATGAACTATATGCAACAACCACACTCATGCACCCTAGGGGACAACACTACTGTCCATGTTTGAAGTAGCAACTCCTGTCTTGAGCCTTCCACATACTCTCCTTGCCATATAAATATACTGAAACACAAAAAATACCGTGAATTTCTAAGATGAATCAAAACAACTGTATAATAAGCTATCGCATAGTATATAGACACTCAAATAGTTGAATGTGAATATAAAAAAAATGTACAAATATAGTTTAATATCACAGGAGGCATTAAAATGGCAGAATATCTTAAATAATGACCGGAAGAATAATAAAAGGGACTAAAGGCAATGATGATGAAAACAGAAAGTACATTAACTCAATTGATAAAAGAACGTAAGAGAACCAGAAAAAATGAAATACATACAGACAAGCAGCTTTTTCAAATCGATTGTAATGGCTAAAAATTCAAGAATGATCACTTACCAACCCTTCTGTCCATGTTTGAATTAGCAGCTTCTGTCTCGAGCATTCTGCATCCTCTCCTTGCTATATGGACAAAGGGAAGCACAAAAGATATAAGTTCAGAAAAATGTATAATGGCTCATATTGTAACAAGTATAGTTTCCGGCCTAAAAAATTAGTTGCGGAATTAAAGTAACAAAAAAGTTACAATAAGATGCAATTTTCAACCTTCATCATATAAGCTTCAAAAAGTAAACAAGACACCATCTTTGAAGCTTGACTCTAATAAAGAGACGACTGCAAAGGAGAACATTACATAATCACCCAACAATTAGAAGCAGGAGAAGAAAATCAGCAACAACAGGCAAATATACAAGACGGAAACACATCAATTCATCAAATAAGCTTCAAAGAAAATAGATAATGAACCCTACCTCCAAAGCTCAGCTCGATGAAAAAGATCCAACTGCAAAAAAGAGAATAAACATGATGACACCAAAAAAAAATCAACACAAAGCAGATACATACAACGGCAACACAATTCATAACAATAACCACCACAATCCACAGTAAGGAAAATCACAAAAAATCCAGCATCACCATGGAAAACAAAGAGAGCCAAAAAGGACATAAACAAAAAAACAAAGCAAAACAAAACAAATAAAGGATTAGGTGGCTGTGCTGTTCTGATTTGGAGACGGCTTTGGAGGAGGATTTGGACAATCCGGACAGTGAAAAGGTGAGACGTTGGCGCCAAATGCAATAGAAAGGTCCTAACACCCTCTCCATCATTACCAAATGCATTCGAATTCTCATTGTTTTGGAATAATGTTCTACCCTGCGCTAAATTCAAAATGTGTAAGATACTTTGTTCTACTTCACAAGAAGTCCTATGCAAAATGAGACAAGACATTATATCTATACAATTTGTAATCATGCAAAAGAAAACAGCAATTTGCTTGGAATAAGCACAGCAGAATTACCTATACACAATGCTAATTCATAAATTTATGAATTATATAATGAGTGAGACTGAGAGGTCTTAATTAAAACCTGAAAGCACTTATGTCAGTATGATTCATGTGAAGATGAGATGCAAGGACTAACCCCACATTGAGAGATGAGATGCAATATACGCAGGCATCTATGTCTGTAATAATTTGCACCATCATTCCGAATCTGTACGCACCTGCAAGAAGTAATCAAACGACTCTTAAACCACAAGTTAGAAGAGACACAATATTTTACCTTATGTTTCCTTTTTTTTTCAATTTACAAAAAAAAAGGGTGAACAAACACTTTGCAATTAACTTAGTCCAATTTTAAATATTGAACAATAAAGAAAACTCCCAAGCTAGCATATACTGGCTTACCATGTATCAAATCTTTCCTTGCAAGATGCTTAAGCAACATTAGATAGTTGTTGCTGCATCATCGTTTAATAATTGTAGGAAGCGTTTATATCAGATATTAGGAATACCAAGTTGCTTTGCTGTATTACTTTTGGCAACAATGAAACCTCTTAGTACAAAAACGGTGAAGATACCAAGGCTGTTTGCAGCAACTTAGTAACTGTCATCACAATGATACGACTACTGAATGTAATAATCGTTGTCTTTCCCATTGTTTTCTAAATCTGCATTATCTCAATTCAAAAAAAAAAAAAAAAACCCAACCATTAGATCCTACTAAGATCATTTATCTTTACACTTTTTTCAAAATTGCTTACTAAAATTAATACTTGCACAAAAATGATCAACAAGAAACTTTCCCAGACTTGAAATGCTGTAAAAACAATTAGAAATAGTTTCTCCATATTTCTTAGAACTATTAAAAGTGTAGTGGTGCAGAACGCAGAACAAATATCCCATAAGTTTATCATAGATTACGTACCTGAAAGTCCCTCCTTGAAATTAGTTCAGTAAAAGCCTTCAAGCTCGTGTCTTTTCAGTTAATTGCTTGACCTGAAGAGATCTAAGCAAGATAAAACCAAAAACTATGATGTAGAGTAATGGTTACAAAAGAACTAACTGGAAATAAACAGATCAGAAGAATAATAATCAAAATGTGATTTTGGAGTTTGCTATCATATAATACATAGTAGATTACTTCTAGTTCATTCATATCAGTATTGACTGAGTTCTCTATTAGTTCTGTTATTTCTCAATATTTAAACAAGCTCATAAGACCAAGTACATAGGGTATAAACCTGATGGTCTGGTGTAAACTAGCCAAAAATGAGAAAGAACAAGCTGAAGGGCTACAGAGAAACCAAAGAAGTGGGGCCAAGCAGAATTGCTAAACTCAAAAGAAATAGATGTCCAAAAAAAAATATACCTCTGAAGAGATTGCTGATCCATTCGGAGTTGTTGATGTTTATACTGATCGATCATAGAAGAAAAATTCTGATTCATTCCGATTAAGCTTCCTTCCTACTAATCTGGAAGTTCTTCTCAGATACAAGGAAATGATTCAGTTCCAAAGCCAAAGATAATAATTCTCAGATGAGCAATCAACAAGATTCTGGAGCATCTTCGGGTTTAGGAATCGTGCCTCCAATGATCATAGTACCAAGTACTTCTTGGCGAGCTCTAATATGATCAGCTTTATAAGTAAGCATTTCTTGTAAACCTTCGTCTAAGTGGTTGTTGTGAAACAAGTGCATAATGTCCACTGGAATGCCCTTGTATATAATCATCAACTTGATGAATTAATTTCAAGATACAAGGCTTTCCTATTATAACAGGTTTTTCAAAAGTATCCCCCGTTCTTCCATCAAATGTTCTGCTTTTTCCCGATACTCGGGCTCAAAAGGATTTCTGATCTGCATTCCTTATGATTAGTGTCACCAATCCCTGCAATGCATACAAAATAAAATGAAATAGGTCGATTCATAGAACCAGAGAACCACATGTTATTCAAGCATACCATCTCAGCAACCAATATAATATAGATGGGAACATCCCATTAATTATCTGGCTCAGAAATAGTTCTATAAGGAAATAATTAAAGCTGAAAAAGAATAAAACCCCCAAAATACTTTCTTCCCAAAATACTTTCTTCCTGGCTAAATTTTGCTAGAGATGCAAAAAATCACTGAAAAGGCATTATTAGGCTTCCATCATTTTAAGAAGAATTTATGCCATTCCCAATGTTGATGCAAAACAGAGAGGTCCACAAAGACCCATTATACTAAAAATGCCTTACCATTAGCTTCTGGTTTTTTCCAGGGAAATTGACACTGCTGTTATGACAATGGTGATGGCTTTAAATGAAATTTTAGCATCATGCTTCTCTGCAGATTGAGAAAGAGAAGATCAGCATTCAGCCAAACTAAGGGTGTGAAAAATAGAAATGATGACATGGGATTTTATTTTATAACTTTAAAAGCTCCTTCCAAACAGAAAGAGGATGATCCAGTGTAACATCTGATGAACACAATAAAACCTCTAGGCTCAAAGGTTAAATTATACTAAAACCTATAGATAAATACCTAAGTTGCTACCTGAAGATAAAGAAAATATGTAGACTGGTTCGATTCCAATAACCTGCAGAATGGACATAAGTTTAGTAATATAGAACAAAACTGAAGTTTGACATCAATGAACTTTCAATCATTCACACATTAGACCTTACAACACAACATGTATAGTGCTTCAGAACATCAGCATGTATTTCCAAAACAATTTAGTATACAAATGTGTCAAACAAGAAATCCAAGAATGTCAGAGAAATTGATCGACTAAAGCACATCTTACTAACATTTGACAGTATAAGAAACACAAAGGTCCTCAATAGAAATTATTGTGGTACCAGTGATCCAATTTTCTTAAAAGTACTTAAATAATGCTTTAACCTGCACTAAATCCAAAATGTGTAAGATACCATGTGCTAGTCCTGAACAAACCTAATGCATCAGACAAAATGCAGGACTAAGAGTGCATAAAGAGACAAGATGCAAAATCTGTGCAGACATCTGTGGTTAAAACAATCAAAAGAACTCCAAATCTGAACATAGCTTCACGAAATAACCAAAAGAGTCTTACAGCACAAGTGAGATGTGATGCAATATCTATTAGCTGAAATCAGTAAAAATAGGCATAAAGGGAACTGACAGGTTTGATTATTACCTTGGCCAGTTTCTACGAAATGTTGTAGAAGAATTGAGCTCCTCTCAAAGTTCAATCTTCAACCACCTTAAAGTGGTCCATAACGGCAAAACATGCTCCATAGTTGAGACATGTTTAGGAGAGAAAACTGAAAATGTATTTAGGAATAGGCATTAAGATCTGTTTTTAGAAAACAATGGCAGATGAACTCAAGAAATTTGGATATATGTTCAAGTTAAAAATAAAAATAAAAAAATAAGAAAACCAAGCATGTCGAGCTAACAAAAGCAATAAAATTGGATGAGTATTCTTGTCAAATATACCCAGGAACATTGTTAACAATAGAGTGCATGCAAGATTGATTTGAAAGATTGATTTTCAAGATCATGATGTTAATGCAACTGGTTTTTTTAGTAAGAAAAATTGCATGGAATTTACTCAAATGACCTTGAATTTGCCTTTCTAAATCATGGAGTAGCCTGAACTTAATTGTGTATGGCTTAATTCACTAAAAATAGGCATAAAGGGAACTGACAGGTTTTAATTATTATCTTGGCCAGTTTCTATGAAATGTTGTAGAAGAATTGAGCCCCTCTCAAAGTTCAGTGAATCAAAAGCAAGGCACCGAACCACTTTGTAATTTGCTACAAGAAAATGCATATAAGCTTAATGATGAGATGCAAATCACAAGTTAATTATGAAATGTAGAAAAAGAAACAAATAATCTGTCATTAGCCAGCTTCTATATACTATGAATCCAGAAAAATTGGTATTTGATATGTCTAATACACAAAAGATTTTATAGAATAATAATAGCCTATGTCTTGTAGAACCTTTAGACAGTTTAAGGGGGAAACCTAACACTTTCATATGTGGTCACACGGGCAATATACTTTCTCACTGGCAGTTACTGAAGGACATGAGATGAGGTAGGCATCACAATCAATGTTACCTTCTTGATGTTGATTAAGAGGTGGAAAGTTTCTCCAGATAGAAATAAATTGTCATAATTGGTTTTTTTGAAGGTGTCCACAGTATTTAATTGCCTACATCACCAAACTTACCATACATGTGGAACCATTGTCAGGGAGAAAAATAGAAATCCAAATTGCTAGTGGGTTTTCTGTAGTAATGCGAGCAAGAAGCATTCCCAATGCCATGCCAATCATGGTTGCCATCGTCTCTTGGCTTCCTTCCTGCCATTTTGGAACACATACTACTCAGTTCTCAAAACTAGCGCTTCACATAATATGTCCTATCATTAAAATCCAAACATCAGAATCCATTTCCATGTACCTTAGCAGATATATCTGCTGCATTATTTTGAAGTGCAAAGTGCTGTGTCAAAGCGGCTCTGGTTGCTCCACTAGCAACACCAGCTGGGTAGATAAGCAATGTATGAAAACAAA
>AWUE01014299.1:0-30507 GCA_001974825.2 Corchorus olitorius
TTGAGTCTGAATATCCAGATAGTACATTCTCACGCAGTGGTCATTCTAGGATTGATGAACTCAAGGATGACAGGGCTGGTTATCTTAGGGAGTTTGAGTTGATTCAATATATTTTCTTGTAATATGGATATGTATGTTCTAGTTCACATGAAATGTTTTTAATCCTTCAAGCAAAAATTTATGCTTACTTGCAGGTATATTCATCCACCTTGGTAGATGTAGAGAGAGATTATCTGTCAATCGATAAGCGATATCCAAGACTGTGTCTCCTGAATTTTCAAAGGTTTATCCCCGTTCCCAAAATCAAGTGGCCATTAGGATGATCCTAAATCATGGCCAATGTTTTACAAGGAATCCCCAATCAAAGACCAGAACATAGCTTGGCTGCTACCCAATTGCTACAAGATCAATTAACCAAAGTTTAAAGTTTTGTCATGCCAAATGCCAATCAAGTCAATAAGAAATTTTAGAAAGAAGAAGAAACAAATTAATCAAAAGAACATATACCAAATTGCTTTTAGTGATGCAAAACACGATTACCACAATCAAAACCTAACTTAACCATTCGAATCCTTCTGACACACAACTGCAGTCCAACAACTCCACTTGAAAGCCTAAAAATCGTTCCATAAATAATAGTAATAAATCATCAAAAATCACTAAAAATCAAAGAAAAATATACTTTTCCTCGAATTATAAAATCATAAACAGATTACTAGATTCAATCCGAAAATTAAAAATAACTGAAATATTACGTTTCCGCTGGATCTTGAGACAAAGAATTTACCTAAGAAAGTGAGGAAGAAAGGCAACGGAGATAAAGCACAATATTGAATAACAGAACAAAAAAGGAAGCCTTAAACATGGCATGTTGATCTCTTCATAATGTGTTTAGGAGACATAAGGGTTGCGACATGGGCAGTGTATCTACGGCCACTGGTTATGGTTCCTTTTTCAATAAGCATTCGATTAGTTATATTCTCCCCAGTTCGTACATCAAAATACTTTAGCAATCTACGTTCATCATCTTCTTCAGCATATGCAATCAACGAATTCCCATCTTCCGTCAGCATTAGTGGTTCAACTCTATCTCTATTCCAAACACTTAACGGAGCAACTCCAGAAATCCTGAAAATGTTGGCCCAACATTTTCATCTTTCATCACCCATATATCAAAATTTGAAAAACAACCTCCTAATTTGATATATAAAGCTAAACAATTGTCTAACACTCCCAATTTCAAACCATCCAAGTTGTTTCTACCCTGTAGAAGTTGGGGAAGAAGATCAAGTTGATGGGATTTCTCGGTTTCAACATCAAAGCAATAAATCTCAAGTTTTCGATCGTCGGATTCGATTCTTGGATAAGTAAGCCAATGCAGAGCTCCATTTAGATACACCCCAGGAAGACAACTTGTAAATCTGTCTGTTGGTAAATCTTCAATTTCCCTCCATGAATCATCAGTTCCAAGGGTGCAAATATAAACCCTTAAAGTAGATCTTATTGTTCTAACAACCTTGTATTGGTTAGTCTTGGGACAAAATCCGAATCCCATTAGGTTGAAAATTCGAACAGGGAAAAGGGATGGGACTTCAGTTTCAGTATTCATCGATGGAAGCATAATTACCAAGTCGTCATCACTTCCGAGAACTGGATTGACTATGTAAGTTTCTGAGTTGTTTCTTTCGAAACAGAGCAACCCATGGCAGGAACCGATCGGACAACCTGATGAGCAATCAATGTCGTCTTTCATTGAATATGGTGTCGGCGAGCTGATAAGGTCCTTTTCTACTTGGACCAAGTAGGTTTTGCCAGAATAGTCATTAGGAAATCAATAGGCTGAGATTACGAGTGAAATAAGGGTCTGAGAGTACTTGATACCATGATTTGCAAACGGATCTGAAAGGAATCAGAGTCTTAATTGATGAAGAAACCCTTAAAAGAATGTCACCCATTATCTGAGGCGGTAGCCTGTTCATAATATTTTCATAATTCTCCTCTTCAGCTTCTAATTTTCTTCTTTTGTTTTCTCTCACCGCCATGATTCAAATCTGTAACGAGAACAGAGCAAAATTAGACGAATGGCTTGCATTGCAACGCAGGTTTTCATGTAATAATCTATATATATACTAGGACAATTATCAGAGGGAACAACTGGCAAAGTTTTATTGGTTCTTTCTTTTTAATCCTTTTCCAATTAGGATTCCTTTTTAATCCCTTCATCCTTTTTTCTTCATTTTGCAGATTTCCTTAATTAATTAATTTATTATACAATACTACTAACAAGCAAGCTATGCAGCTCAACTATAAGCTTCATTAATTAATTAGTGACTTTCAAGATGATTATTATAACAAAATAAAAGGACTACTAATATAATGGAACATAAATATTGATAAGCATTCGCTCAAACAATTATAAATAGCTGAAAACCCATTGTTGATCAATGGCATAATCAAGCTTCCAGACAAGGAAAACCCATTGTTGATCATTAATTTAATCTGATGTTATTATAAAAAAACTTGAAGATTTGCATAGGTGAAAGCATGGTTAGCATCTATTCTTGGATCAATTGGGATCACTTGAGACCCAAATTTTAATTTGATGTCTTGTCTTCAAGTCTTGATTACTCTGTCTCATAGTGTCTCTGTTTTGCAAAGACAAAGGGCAGAGGCATGACGGTGGCAAGTGCTAGCTGCTACTGCCCATTCCAAGAAGCTTATGAAGATTCCTCTTTCTCTCTTTCCAAATGGCTTCAATTCCTCCAAATGGAATCCAACCCCTCTCTTCATTCCAATTCTTCACATTTTTCACTATTGAAGTCCAAATCTTTCTGTTTGTTGTTCACAATGAATCATTAATGAAGGGTTTTCCTCCCATCCTGGGTTTGTCGATTTCTTTGCATTTAATTTCAGAGCAAACAAAGCAAGTTTTGATTCTTTTCCTTTTTGTATTTCTTTATTAACAAATTAACATACTACTACATTTGATCAGACATTTGTGCTTTTTATAGTGACTGCTATGCTATCAGAGCTGAAATGGGCAATTTGCATGGGAAATACATTTGATTAACATGTTCTTAAAGACTCAAATGCTAAATGATTGTGTAACAGATAAGGGCAGTGAAATTGGGAGGAGAATCATATAATTATTAGCATAATAACCAAGAGACTATATAAAGAATTGAAGAACTTTGAAAACACAATATCGAAAACAATTCAGAATCTCAGCAAATAAACAAAAAAAGAAAAGAAAGAAGCCTTAATTAGACCGTTAAGACTTATATAGTAAAATTAAAAGTTGGGGGCTGCAGTTGATTTCTTCATGAGGTGTCGTGGAGATATAAGGGTTCCCACATGCCCAATGTATCTTCGGACGTAGACATAGGTTCTGTCAATACGAAAAAACGAACTACTAATAATAATAGGATTGAAGCATTTTCAAAACACAAATAATGAAAAACAAAATCAGTATCACCATAAATTAAAAAAGATGAAGGAAGATGGTTTTTACAGTAATTACTTAATTATAAAGAATTGGAGGCGATGAGCTCTTCATTATGTGTTTTGGAGATATAAGGGTTGCAATATGGGCGATGCATATGCCACCATAACAAGCTTCTGATCTTTTCTTAAGGCCATTAATCCTTCGTTTCCCTACAACTTCTCCACGTCGTAGATCAAAATAAACGAGTGATCTTTTTTCATTATCATAAACTATCAACAAGCTTCCATCTTTTGTGAGCTTCAATGGAATACTATTCCAAACCCAGCTGTGCTCCTCATAATTTTCAGAAACACTAAAAAAGTTGGCCCAAGATTCCTTCACACCGTAATCTTTCATCACCCATATCTTCAAATTAGAATTTCTCTTTTCCTTAAAATACAAGGCTAAACAATTGTCAAACACTTTCAATCCAAAATCAAACTTGCAGTTTTTATACTGCTGTTGAAGTGGGGGCAGGGGAAATTGATGGAACTTCTCAGTATAAAGATCAAAACACCAAATACTTTTATAAGGAAGCCAATGCAGAGCTCCATTAAAATACAACCCAGGATCACGATTTTCATACTTGCTATTATTTGCTGGTGAATCTTCAATTCTCCTCCATGAATCAGTCCCAATGGTGTAAACGTATTCCCCAAAAAAATTCATTGATCTAATCACCTTGTATTGATAAGTCTTGGGACAAAATCCGAACCCATAAATGTCTGAATCTACTCTTTTTTTGGTATGGGATGGATCTATATACAGCTTCGGAAGCATGACGAAGTCGTTTCTATCTCTACCAAGAACAGGATTGAATATATAACGACAGCTTTGATAGTCAGACCCAGTTTCAAAACAGAGTAACCCATTGCAGGAACCGATCAGGTTATGGTTACCTGGGATGAAGGTTTTGTTGAGATCAAGTAACTGGGAAACTTTCTTTTTCTTTATCAGACTAAATTCTTCTTTTTGGACTTCTATCAAGCAGTTGGCGACGGAATAGCCAGGAAACAATAATAATACGCTGAGAGGCGATGTTGATACGAGCGATCGAGTGAAATAAGAGTCGGAAAGAATTTCGTACCATGATTTGCAGACACATCTGCAATATATGAGAGTCTTGATTGATGATGAAAGTTTTAAGAGTATGTCACCCATTATCTGAGGCGGAAGCCTGTTGATAATATTTTCATCTGGCGGCGGCGGCGCGAATTCTAATCTTCTTCTTTTCTCATTTCTCGCCGCCATGATTCAATCTGTGTAACGGAAGAGAGCAAAAGTAAGTGAAGTAGGTTTTCAGTAATCAGGGATATATATATAGACTAGCAATTTCTATGTAATAATAACTAATCCCTTTTCAATTAGGATAAATGGACAATTATGGCAAAGTTTTATTGGTTCTTTCTTTTTAATCCTTTTCCAATTTGGATTTCTTTTAACAAATGGAACATAGTCATAAATATTTATACAAACAATTACTGATAATTTAAGGCCAATGTGTCAAACTATGGCTTAATCAAGCTTTTGGTTTTACCACAGCCATAATTAGACATGGGAATATCTCCCACCTTTTCTACCCCAGACTCAAAAACCACCAACATGCCTAAATAGAAATGGGCTTCAATGTGGCAATGGAAAAGCCAAACACCAGGATTATCTGCTTTGAATCTCAAAGCAGTCCATCCATAAGGATGAAGTGGCACTGTGTTCTTCATAATTGGATCAACCAGATTGTAACTTTGATTGTCCCTTGACAAGTTAAATTTTCCTTCTCCAAACCCTAGGACCCAAAAATCATGCCCATGTAAATGCCAGGGATGTGACTCACTCACATTTTCTGTCATGGAATTTGCATTCTGCAAAATAATGTCGACCGTGGAATCGAATTCCAGCCTGTAAATTGACGAGCTGGAATTAGCATTCGTGTTGTTTGCAACACTGTAAATGTCATAATTTGCAGAGTCATCATAGTCTTCAGGTGGCGGATTCGGATCGAAAACATCGGTAATATTTTCTTTCATGGCGATGAGTAAAGGGGTACTAGGAAGTGTATGTGAGACATTGTTTAAGGACCAACGAATGTAACCATCTATTGTGTTTTGTGTGTTGAGGAGTACGATGACTCTGTCTGCTTTCTTCGGAGGGGTCACGATGAAGCCTTGGCGAGCCTTAATGGACCGACTTTGAAGAATTTGTGACTTTGTGTCATTCCAAAGGGGTCCAAGCGGTGGATTTGTTGAGGGAAATTTGTGAAAATGGTTAGGGTAGTAATTGAAAATGGCTAAGCCATTTGGGGTTTTAGGCTGTCGAGAAATTACATTGATGCTGGTCCAATAATTCCTGGATGAATCTTGGTTTGCTTTCACCAAGACAGAATATGTCTCCCCTGAGTAAATATACAAATTCTTAACGACAAATGGCTCGACATATTGCCCATCAGCTTCAACAACTGTCATCTCATGATCCTGCAATAAAAAAACAGGGGAAAATGTTTGAACAACATTAATTTACTATGGGTAAGTATTTGATACACTAATAGTGTAAAATTTGGACTCCACAAATGGGGTGAGGTGTTGATACATGCTCATTTTTCTGATTTAATTTTATTCTTAAACCCCGCCTGTATAGTCTACTAAACTACACTGACAGTTGATCAATACTCCAAAAACTTGGTATTATTGAGTTAGATAGGGAAATGATCAATACCTCAATTTGAAAGCTAAGAGCTGATAAAGATGTCAAGCTAGCAATCCTTAATCGATATGTTTTGCCAGAAATGACAGTAATTGTCGATGGTAAACATTCAGGATTCGTCGAATTACAAACACTAGCTGCTAATCCCGAGCAACTGTAATTCCCCCTCCCATTAATCAACAGTGACTGAAACATATAATATAACATAGAGAAAAACATGTTAAATTTAGCATAATGTCTGAAAACTGAAGTGTTGCAGAGACCAAGTGCCATGTTTACCTGAGGCTCCCCAACCCATCGAAAAGGTATGGAAGCCAAGCCGGCTGCTTGTTGATAAGCTGAATGATGGAACCAATCGCTTAGAATAATCCCTCTGTCGAAATCATAGTTAAAAGGCTTTGAGACTCCAACTGGAAGTGAAACATTGATCAATCCATATAACCCGGCTTCCCTTTGAAGTCCATAATGTGAATGGTACATAAATGTCCCAGCCTAGAATTAACCAAATGGAAAGAAAAACATTTGAGCTTTAAACATGGGAAACTGAAACTAAAACTGAGTTATAGTTGTTTCTTAATTTTTACCCTGTCAACAACAAATCTATAAGTATATGTCTCTCCTGGCATGATTGCACATTGAGTTACACCATCTGTTCCATCACTCCAAGGTGTTCCTCTCTGTTTTTCAATGACAGAACAAAAGAAGTTAAAGAAGTTAGAAATGGAACAGGATTCTAGCTACTTATGAATTACCTGTCGGATTCCATGCCAATGGATTGCAACATTTTCCATCAACAGATTGTTAATGACGTCGACGACGATTGTATCTCCTTGCTCTGCTGAGATAGTAGGCCCTGGAGTCATGCCATTAATGGCAACAGCAAGTTTCTTGTAGCATTCAAGAGATTTGTACTGATACGAAATCTCCCATGTAAACTTGCGCTCAGTAGTTGCAGCAGCTGGAACGGTTGACAAACAGATGAAAATGCATGATGAAACCAATAAAATTAAACTCAGAATTCTTGAAATCCCAACCATAATAATCATTTGAGATATGTTGTGAGAAATATTTGTGTTCATACACTTGAAATTACAGCCTTAATGTAATTTTCAAGAGCTTAAATAAAAGAAGATGTGTCTATAGACAGCCATGATTCCTTGCTTTATGTAGTGTCTATAATCAAGCTCAATTGTACATATATATAATACACATTTATCTTTCTCAAAATGCAAAAATTAGTTACTACCCACCTGAAAATGATCCCTTCTAAAGGAATTGATATATACTATAATATATTAAAATATAGATATAGATTAAAAATTTTATAGTTGGCATATTGAATAAATGGGGAATGATGTACCAAACACAGTATAAGAGTAGTCATGGTAAACAATTAACCCAAAGAAAAGTCTAAAACAAAAAGAGAAGCCCACTGCCCAAATTTGGCACCCATCACATTTAAAAGCTTTTAGCCTTTTAACTGAGAAGTCATGAGATTGAACTGCATTTTTAAGGTTTGAAAATGGTTTGAAATACTGACAGAAAACATATATACTAGAGTAAAATTAAACAGAAAACTCTAGAATGTAGAAATCACTTCAAAAAGGGGAAAAAATGAAGGTAGAGGGAACATATAATGTTGATGACCTTTTTCTTTTTCATTTCTATGGGAGAAGGATGTTTTTCTCCTGTCTAAAGAAAAGGATATTTCACTTATTTTTATTTGTTTTAATATCAACAAGAATCACATGCATGAATTAGTGTAGATTAAACCAAGTTGTTTTAACAAAGAAAGGCATATTTACACAAATTCCAAATCATTCCTAAAGTTGTTGCAGAAGTAACTATAGCTTAATTAGTGAGGTCATAATTTTTTTTTGGCACAAAGTGATGTCATAATCTAGTTAAACCAAATATAGCATTTCTCACCAAAAAAACAAAATAATATAGCATTAGGCTCGAACCTAATTGATTACATTTTTGTTCTTGAATTCAGATCGAAATATAGTACGGTTACTTGATTTCAACTCGTGATTTCGATTGTCAATAACTCGAATCAAGACTCCAAATTTGATCCCAGAAAAAAAGATTGAACTTAATTTTTACTTGAGCATTTAAATCAGAAGAGTATTTAATCCAGCTAAAGCTTAAGTAGCATAAATAACATGTTTATATGGTCTGTTTATATATGGACACTTGATTGCAAATATTAATAATGTAAAGTACATTTTAGTGAACATTTCAAAGTTTCATTTGGCCCAAAAAGAAAAGGATTTCAAAGTTTAGTGTAGTGAAACACAATTTTCTCAGTATCTTTTTCTCCCAAATTGAAGAAGCAAAGTGGTACGGGTTCCGCCCACAATTCTCAGATCGTCACCATGGATGAACCTTCAGAGACCCAGACCCAGACCCAGACCACCGACCCTCTAACGAACCAATTCGGATCTCTGAACGACCTAGCCCACGAGCTCGCTTCTCTTCAAGACCTTGCCACCCGCGGCTCCTGGCGTTCCATCCTCGACAAAGTTTCCAGAGCCCGTGCCCTCAACCTCCTAAGCAAACCCCATGACCAACTCATCTATCTTTCTTACAACGTCCTTGCGCTCTCAAAGCTACGCCGTTTCACCGAGGCTTCGACGGAACTCGACTCTCTTCACGACTTCAATAGCCATCATTACCAATACGAAAGCTACCCTGAGCTTTACCCGAACCGGTCTGGGTCAATGGTGCCCTTCTCGCTACGGTTCATCCACGCCCAATTGCCTATCAAGCTTGGGAATCGCCAAGAAGGGTTAGATCGCTTTTATCTTTTGCTTAATTTTATTCGCCAGAGAATAGAAGATAAAGGAAGTCATAATCTAGAGGAGTCTGTCAAAGTATGGAAAAAAAGGGAAAATTTTGTTTTGAATTGTTTAATTGGGCACCATTTTGGGGCTAAAGAATTCAATGTGTGTTTAGATTTGATTAAGGATTTAATCAATCGTGGTTATCTAGACCCAGTTTTAGTTTCCAAATTAGGGTATATTCAGATGCAAGTTGGGGATCTTGAAGGTGCAAAAGGATCGTTTCAACGTGTGGAGACAATGTTAAGTGAAAGGAAAAATGATGAGTATTCTTTTTTGAGTGAGGTTGAGTTTAAGAATCTTGTGAATAGAAACAAGGCCTTGGTTTATTTGGTGGGAAAGGACTATGTTTCTGCTGTTAGGGAATATGAGGAGTGTATTGAAAGGGATCACTCGGATGTTGTTGCCGTTAATAATAAGGCTCTCTGTTTGATGTATTTGAGGGATTTGTCGGATTCGATTAAGGTTCTTGAGAATGCCCTTGAAAGGGTACCTACTGTGGCATTAAATGAGACTTTGGTGATCAACTTGTGCAGTATGTATGAGTTGGCGTATGTTAACCACTCTGAGATTAAGAGGACGTTGAGCAATTGGATTGCACGTGTTGCTCCAGATGATTTCGATGCATCATGTACCCGGGTTTAAGGTATCCTTCTACTGACTTGTTAATCATTAGTATTTTGTTAACATTAACTCATTAATCGTTCTGTTGAAATTTAGTTCTTGTACCTATTTATCTAAGTACTAATATTGGTCAAGATAGAATGTGTTTATGATTGATGCAGTTCTATTTTCTGGTCTTTTAAGTCCTATGATGGATGAGGTTGCTTTTTAGTGGCATATACTTGCAAAGGATTTGAAATCTATGGCTTGTTGAGTGCAAACAATGCAAATTATAAGTGTTAAATGAATTCCACAATGTTTTATGGAATTCATGTTTTGAAAACAGAATCTTGATGTCTCCATTTGTAGATTGAACCAAATTGTCTACTGCATTCGCTGGTTGAACTGCATCATATTCTGATCCAGGTCTATGCCTTTCAATTCATAATTGCTAAGTACACTGTTTATCTATCTTCATTCTTGTAAATGCTTCAAAAGTGTGTTCTTTACCTAGTTGACAGTTGCCTTTTTATTTATTAGGTACTTTTTCACATGTGATGTCTTGTATCAAAACTTCCACTACATCCATCAGTTTTCTATTTTTGTCCTTAATTATAACGAACAAACTAGTTTATAATATAACATTAGAGCAATGGTCTACATTTCATATTGACTATTGGTGAAGCTTGGTCTATATACATTTCTTAGTGTCCTGTATGGTATAGTAGCAATGAGCATTTGATCCAAGTAAATTTGGCTGTTGAGGCCCTTTAACTTTATTTTGTTGTTTTGGGTTTTTGACCTCATTTCAACATATTTTCATAGATCTTTCTGGTCTGATGATTTCTGAATTCTTGAGCAGGTTTTGAGGTATAAAGATGCTGTGTTTCTGGTCTGGATATCGTGTTCTAGGTTCAACCTTGTTTGCTACATCATTTGCCTAGTTGATTCAATTTATGGCAACGCCAGGAGCTGGTAGAATTGATTCTTGTGTTTACTCCCTTGGGTGGTTTTCATGTCTTTTATAAAAAGGGAATACATGTTGGTTTGTTCAACTTACCCAGCTAACCCCAAGCGAATGCCCACTTTTCAAATTCAAGACTTTGAAACATCTTTCCCATAGCTTGGACTTTGTATATTAATGGTTCCTTGTAATTGAAGGGCTATGTTTAGTAAAATCTTAGAAAAGTGTTCCCTTGACATTTCGAAAGAAAAGTGAAAATGATAGATACTTTTGCTGTTGGCAAATCTTTGTCAACTCAAATTGAGGAGTGACCTTATAGCATTTTTTACTTGGAGATGAATGAAACTGAACATGTTCTCATAAATTGGTGTATTGTGGACGAAATCTATGATATTTGTGTCTTGTTAGATGAGAATCTGTTGGTACTTTACATTGAAAAGAACTTGTAATAGTATAGGACTAATTTTATATTGTGTTTTACAATTTTGTTATTACTTCTGGTTCCTAAGGATTGAATCCTGGTCAAGGAAACTAATTACATGATGATGATAGGTTGGTAACATTAACATAAACATCTTATCTTAGATGGCAAATTGGGTTTGTGCTTGACATGTATATGTTTCAACTTTTGGTTGGTGGACAGGATTTAAAAGGGAAGAAGTGGAAAAAGTTGGACATAGATGCCTTTTATGTTCTAAAGCCTTAAAATTGTTTATAGATTTTGGATTTTGTCAAGGAGAAAGAGTAAAAAACAGACGCCTTTATGTTCTAAAGCCTCAAAATTGTTGAACAGAAATAGGATTTTGGCAAAGAAAGAGAAAAAAAAAAAAGATACATTTTGCTTCTTGCAAACAACAAGGAAACAAATTAGGTAACAAATTCATCATCATCACCCAAGTCACCAACACCTAATATTAGGTTGGCCTTGGCCACTTCCCCCTTGGTAAAAAGATGGTCCAATCCGATCCCCTTAATAACCAGTTAACCTCACCCTGCCATGGCTATTGGCTCATGGGCTCATGGGTCATGGCTAATGGCTCATGGCTGGCTGGTTTTGTTTTGTCCCACTTGCATTCCACACCTACCCATCTATCCTTCTGAATCAAATCGCCGCCATTGATGCAAGTTTGAAGGGTTCAGATTTCAGATTAAAACATTAAAGTAAATTAAATTATTGAATATCATGCAACTCTCAGCTCAAGAGTCAAGCAAGACTCCCAACAACCCCTCCCATTTTCTTGCTTACCAACCCCCCCGCTTGCCGTTGCTCTTATTTTTCTTCCTTTTTTAAAGTAGTACAAGCTTTTATATTTGCTTCTCCTATTGCATATATCTGACTCAGAAAGAGCTGCGGTTTACCAACTACTACTTACGTATTATTCTCCTCTGCTGATCCAATGGCTACTTCTTTTCATTCTTCAACAAGCATTTCCCGTGTGGGTTTCAGCTCCCAATTTACGGGATCTAATTTGGCTTCTAAGTCATCTGTTTCCGTTTCTTTACCTTCTTCTCTCCCCAATCTCACCCTCAAGTAAGTTTCTTTCTGGGTTTCTTTTCTATTGTTTTTTACACTTCTTTAATTTAGTTCTTAAGACAAATTCTGGGTCGTGATTGCTTTAAACAAACTCTATAATCTATGTATCCAGTTCATTGAAGAAAATGCATGTAATTGTCTCTGGGTGATCAGTCGGATTTCTCTTATGTTCATTTCTGTTAGTTTAGTTTCATGGTAGAATCACTTGGAATTGAGAACAAACGCAAAATCTTTATTAGTTTAGGTTGACATTGCTTCGAATCTTTATTATCTTCAAATGTTCTGAACCGCCATTAACGTAATTGCCTCACTACTAAGGTTGGCATTGTTCAGAATAGAATTTTTGTTCCTGTATCAATGTTTAAACGGTCTTAAGAAGGTTTCTTTTACTGGTCAAACCCATCAAAGCAGCGTCTTTCTGCTACTTACTAATCCGGAGTAAAAACATTACTATTTGCAATGTTATGCTTATGCTTCTTTTAATCTAGTTAAGGTTTCTGGCAATCAAGAATAGTGAATAGCCTTTGATTAAAGTTATGAAGGCTTCATGTCTAATTAGAGTTAGTTCAGGATTTTTCTTTCAAAGCATTACTATGACAGAATCCTTTGTGGTATGCGTACGTACACTAGTATTTATCAATTGACATCCACATCCAAAAGGCCATATGTCTTTGTGAGCATTTGCAATTTGTGCAAAAGTAGCTGAAATGAATTTCAAATGTCTGATTGGCAAAATCTCCAAATGGGAGAAAGGAGAGCCGGATATAAAGAGAATGATAATTTGTAATTATATGTATTGTATTTATTGGCAGATCTGTTGAGACTTCTAGACAACAGTCATCTAGAATAAGTGCAATGTCGAAGGCAGAGAGCGGTAGCTTCGAGCAATTGAATGTTGATATCTCTCTCAGCCCCAGAGTTAATTCTGTGAAGCCATCAAAGACAGTGGCTATTACTGACCATGCAACTGCTCTTGCACAAGCTGGTGTCCCTGTTATTCGGTTGGCTGCTGGAGAGCCTGATTTCGATACACCAGCTGTTATAGCAGAGGTACCTTTAGGGATCCCTGTTTCCATTTTCTCTGTTTGAGCTTTATCATATTCTAGTCTGGAGACTGTTGTTCTATTAAGAATTACCTTTATTTAATACTATGTTTTCTTCTCATTTTTGAAAAGTAAGGCCGGGATAAATGCAATTCGTGAAGGTCACACAAGGTACAGTCCCAATGCAGGTACTTTGGAGCTTCGTACAGCAATTTGTAATAAGCTAAAAGGTAAGGATACATGCTATCCAAGGGCTTTTCTGATTATGGAAGTGTAAAATTTAACAGATGTTTACCTTTGGGGCAGGATGAAGCAGGGTCTTATGTTTTTTCTGGTTGTTTTTAATAATTGCAGAGGAGAATGGACTCTCTTATAAACCTGATCAAATTCTGGTCAGTAATGGTGCTAAGCAGAGCATCATTCAAGCGGTTCTAGCAGTTTGTTCCCCTGGGGATGAGGTGAGGTTTTTATATTCCATGTCATATAGCATATGGGGGGAGTGAGTCTTCCATCTCTGACCAAATATCTGACTAGGGGCCTTTCTTAGTGATGGTAGTAATTTGTTTTAGATTGAGTGAATATTCTTAGGAATCTTAAATCTTTTTCATATATTTCATAATTATATCATAACTGCAATAAAGGTGATTTAATAATGGGGACATCAATTATTTCAGGTAATCATTCCTGCTCCGTTTTGGGTGAGTTACCCAGAAATGGCAAGGCTTGCAGATGCAAAACCTGTTATTCTTCCAACGCTCATCTCTGATAATTTTTTATTGGATCCAAAGCTCCTAGAGTCTAAAATCACTGAAAGGTCAAGACTATTGATTCTATGTTCCCCATCCAACCCAACAGGATCTGTTTACCCTAAGGAACTGCTTGAAAGAATCGCAGAAATTGTAGCGAAGCACCCCAGGCTTCTGGTACTATTATGTAACCTGAGCTCTCATGTATAGGCTATGATGTTCAAACACTGAGCTTTCTCCTTTTGGCTTATTCAGGTGCTATCGGATGAAATTTACGAACATATAATTTATGCACCTGCAACTCATACAAGTTTTGCATCATTGCCAGGCATGTATGAACGGACTCTAACAGTCAATGGATTTTCCAAGGTTAGTAGATTGCATTTAAATCTTGATTGAGTTCTCCCTTTACTTAATTGACAAATTTTCATTCCTAACTGTGTTGTTGGTCCTTTAGTGGTCATTTGGAGTATTGACCTTTTGAAGTTTTGACGTGTATAGGCTTTTGCAATGACTGGTTGGCGACTTGGATATATTGCAGGACCTAAGCACTTTGTTGCAGCCTGTAATAAAATTCAAAGTCAGGTATGTTGCATGTATTATATACTAATCACTATCATTTTCAACTGAAATGAACAGTGTTGATAAAATTGTGAATTTAATTGGCTTTTATCTTTCAGTCCACTTCTGGAGCTAGTACTATATCACAAAAAGCAGGAGTTGCTGCATTAGGTTTGGGTTATGCCGGTGGTGAAGCTGTTGCTACCATGGTGAAAGCATTCCGAGAACGACGGGATTTCTTGGTTAGAAGCTTTGGGGAATTGGAAGGTGTTAAGATATCAGAACCTCAGGTATCAGTAATGGACTAATGGTTTAGTATTACTTAGTGAATAGATAATAAACCTGATTTCTTTAGAAGAAACCTCATCCATGCACTTTCCTTTTTCTTCATTTTTTTATATAATTTAAACCTTCAATTAAGATAGTTCGTGCTTGCAGGGAGCTTTCTATCTATTCATTGATTTCAGTTCTTACTATGGAGTAGAAGCTGAAGGTTTTGGTAAAATTGAAAATTCAGAGACACTCTGTCGATACTTCCTGGACAAGGCTCAGGTATGATTCATCATATGCTGTTTCAGGACTCTTCTTTCTTTTGAATTGATTGAGAAAGGCTAGGTTATGTGCTTCATCTATAATTTCTAAATTTTCCTTGATCCTAAAATTTCTATACGATACAGTCCATACAGAAGATCAAACATCTTATATTATTGTTTTGGATGGTTGACAGGTTGCACTAGTTCCTGGAGATGCATTTGGTGACGATACCTGCATTCGCATCTCATACGCAGCATCCCTTACCACCTTACAAGCGGCTTTTGAGAGAATTAAGAAAGCGCTGGTCTCCCTGAGGCCTGCTGTTCCTGCTTAACTGTGATAAACTATCACAGTTCAGGCAGCTTGTTGTAACTTGTGTACTTTATTTCAGGATTTACAATTTTTCACGTTTACAAGTTTATGAATAAAATTCTGGGTTTTTTTTAGTTTCAATTGTTCTGTTCTATAGCCACCCTGTTCCTTTAGTCCTAAAGAGTAAAGACCAAGTTCCAATGGGTTGGAAAGAGGAAATACCGACTTGATATGGTTTGGGCTTTGGGTCTAGAATGTATATGTATCTTAAGTTAATATGAAAATTCTTTTCTGGTCTGAGACATTGGGCCAGCCAATTTATACATGTCTAAATTGTGCCAAAGGGCTTTTCTTGTTTCCTTGGGTTTTGGCCAAAAGCAGGTTTCTGCTGCATAGAGAAATAAATACTTAGATCATATATAGGAACATCATCATTAAGGAAAAGTAAACTCTTGCTCATTTCTGCAAATACTATGATATATATTGATATTGATTCCTGCCTAACTGGAATTCCCTTGCATAAGGCATCCCTAAGAAGCTAAGGAACCCTTCATTTAAAGCCTAATAAAACTATTTGACTTGAACTACAAGAAAAATCAATCTCTTTGAATGCTATTAACGTTTAAATTATTGACTTGAACTACAAGAAAAATCAATCTCTTTGAATGCAAATAATGTTTTTGCTTTTTGCCAATTACACCCACAAACGTTCCAGACAGCCATGTTAATGCTCTTTAATTTTTTTGGCTCCTCTTAATAATTCCCAGATTCGTAACCTCCATTTTGCTACCCTATAAATACCGCTCTTTAATTTTGAACATCGATTACAATGCCATTTTAACATAATTAAACCAAAAAACCTTGCAACTTGAAAATGGAGGGGTCTAGTACAAGCCCAGAAATTGTGTTTTTTGACTTGGGAACGACAGTTCCAAACAGAACAGGCCAAAGGTTCTGGGTTTTGGAGTTCGGTGCCATTGTAGTATGTCCAAAGAAGCTGGTTGAACTGGAGAGTTACAGCACCCTGATAAGGCCCAAAGACTTGTCAGTTGTTGCATTGCGATCAAGTCGAAGTGATGGGATAACTAGAGATGCTGTTGCAAATGCACCTGAGTTTGAGCAAGTTGCTGCCAAAATTTACAGCATTTTGAATGGTCGAATTTGGGCTGGCCATAATATTCAAAGATTCGATTGTGTTCGTATAAAGGAGGCCTTTGCCAAAATTTGCAGGCCTGCTCCAATGCCTGTTGGGATCATTGATTCTTTACGAATCCTCACTGATAAATTTGGGAAAAGAGCTGGTAATATGAAGGTAATTAATCAAAGACTTAATGTCCTTTTTGTCCCTGAACTTGTATGATTTTTAATTTTTTATGTTTTACCTCATAAACTTCAATTTTGGACATTTTGCCGCTTGAATTTGCAATTCGAAGTCATTTTAATCCCTCTCAAACAATATTGCTGACGTGGCTTGATTTGGTTCAACATGGCATTGCCACGTGGCATTTTTAGTCTGACGTCACGTCAACAATACCTTTTATGAGGGATTAACATGTCCTCATATTGCAAGTTTAGGGGACAAAAAGTCCCAAATTAAAGTTTAGAGGGTAAAATGTCAACTTTACACAAGTTTAGGAGGCAAAAGGGGACTTTAGTCATTAATCAAAAACCCACATCAACTCATTTCATTTTATTATAATCTCAAATCATCATCAACTTTTTCCTGATAAATATTATATTATAAGCCATTATTTACCCTTTTCTGCAGATGGCAAGCTTGGCGACTTACTTTGGGCTTGGGCAGCAAAAGCATAGGTATATATATGCATGGGAATTTGATGTTTTGGGGTATTTTTTAATGTAGGAAGTATATATGTTGTTTAACCCCCCAAAAAAAGTGGGGTTTTAACATTTTATACATAATTTGCAAAAACAGGAGCCTGGATGATGTTAGGATGAATTTGGAGGTTCTAAAATATTGTGCAACTGTTCTCTTTTTGGTAAGTCCACCTATCAAACATTCCATAATGAAAGGCAAGACTAGAATTTTCAACTTGTTATGTTGGATATTATAATATAGGAGTCAAGCCTCCCAAGCAAATTGAATGGCAGTACTTGGCAATTGGCATAGCCCTTCAATGATAATGACAACAAGTAGAAGCAATTATACAGGGAAATTGACATGCAGAGAAGGCACCAGTACTAGGAAATCTCCCCCAACTTCAATTGGATACCAAAGAACAGTAGTACCCTACACAAGGGGAAGTTTGGGAAAGGTACCCTTAATAGGAATATTGTATTTTGTAAACTAATATGGAAAATGAACTTGTGAAATGAATTGCAGATGACAGAAATAGTCAAGAATCTGTTGTGTAAAGCTCAAGGAAGCCGGCCTCTTAACAACTTGCTCAAGCATTCTCATTCTCTTCTCCTCAAGCATTAATTCTCATTCTGTTTTTCCGATGAGATCAGAAAAAAGGCGGTCACGGATTGAGAGGATGGCATGACTATGGATTATGGAGGTTTAAGAGGGTCTTTCCCTGCTTATTGATTTGATGGAATTCTTTCAAACTAATGAGAGTTGGGAACACCCTTTTTTGTGGATAATTCATTTCATTAATTGTATATATATTTATAAGTTTCAGTTAATCAAATTCAATTTGTGCATAATCAAGTCTCCTTTTAATCAAAACATTCTCTCTAATATTTGATGTTTTAGAATCTTTCTGCAATCATTACCTTTTTGTAATGGTACTTTAACAGTACAAAAAGACTTCACCAAAACCAGAATGTGCTATATTATAATTCCTAATCAACAAACTGATCTTAGTTGAATATATTGATGTATTTAAATCAAAAGTGATCAAAGTGGAAAGAAGGTTGAGATTTTCAACTTTGAAGTAATGGGATCTTGTAGGGTTGAGATACAGTGAATCTGGACACCTTTTCGATTAGCATCAGCAAAAAATAAGTACCAATCAATTAACAAGACAAGGCAAAAACAAAATTTTCTCTCGAATTTTTATTGAAAAGCAGTGGACTTTTATGTCAACTCTATGTCATGATTTGATTTTCGACCAACATATAGAAAATCTGTGGCTTAATATCCATTTTAATCATTGAATTTTTCATCTCATCATGAAAAAGATTTAGGGTCCGTTTGGAAGTTTCTATAGAAAATAAAAAGGTAGAAAGTTTTTCTATAGAAAGTTTAGAACTAGAAAGATTTTTCCAGAGAAAAATACTTTAACATGTTTATTTAACTTCTAAAGTTTAAATTAAATTCTTAAGAAAGTAAAGTTAAATTTATTAAAATACCCTTTGATGGATATTTTAAATTTAAAAATAAGGCCCTTTTAAGTAATTTTGTCTTAAAATTACTTTCATGAGAAAAGTGAGAAAATGCTTTAACACCTCCCCGGTGTTAAAGCACTTTCTCACTTTGGAGAGAAAGTATTTGGGTCAGTTAAACTTTCTTACCCTAAACTTTCTCTTAAAAAATTAACCAAACATGCTAAAGTTATTTCCTATCCTATACTTTCTATAGAAAGTGATTAAATTACATCAAAACAAACGAGCTCTTAACTTATACTATACAGACCCCAATTATACTAGTAGATGAACCCATGAAAGAACAAAAATCTGGGGTTTTTTTTTACCTAAAAAAAATCTGGGTTTTTTTAGGTTCAATTTCCTTTGGTCGGTCCTCTAAAGTCCAATTTCTGATGGGTTGGAAAGAGGAAATACGGACTTGATATGGTTTGGGCTTTGGGGCTAAAATGTGCATGTATCTTACATTAATTGGGCCAGCCAATTTATGTCTAATTTGTGCCAAAGGGCTTTTCTTGTTTTCTTGGGCATATATATGACAGTTCCAAGTTATTATGGATGTAAAATCATGGGAAAAAGAAGCAATTGAAGATCCTTCCTCACAAGGTTTTGATTATGTTATTCATTTTTTCATTTGCTTGCTATATGTTAACAAAAACATAAGAAAATAAACTTTCCATATTATATGCCAATTTATCGGAATGTTCCCAAGGAATATTTTGTTTCCAGGGTAACCAGATTCAGCCCTGCAAGGAATCAATTCCCCTTTCCAATTTGCTTGGTATTTTCCAACATAAATCATATACCTATTTCTTAGTAAAGTCTTTTTAATCGGATAGGAAAGCTGGAACTTGTCCAAAAGGGTTTTGGCCAAAAGCAGGTTTCTGCTGCAAAGAGAAAGAGATACATCATATAGGAACATCATTTTAAGGAAAAGTAAACTCTTGCCCATTTCTGCAAATACTATGATTCCTGCCTAACTGGAATTCCCTTCCATAAGGCATCCCTAAGAAGCTAAGGAACCCTTCAATTCATCCAAAGCCTAAAACTATTGACTTGAACTACAAGAAAACATCAATCTCTATCGCCAAGATTTCTATTCCTTCCCACCCCTGCATTTCCTTTCCTCCCTTTCTTCCCCATTTATAACATGGATTACAGTTCCAATTAACATAAACCAAAAACCTTCAACCAAAACCAGGTAAGTTTCAAACTTGTCAATATCAACTTAAAAATGGAGGGTTTTAGTCCAAGCCAAGAAGGCTCAGGGTCAGGGTCAGGGTCTGGGTCAGCAGAAATTGTGTTTTTTGACTTAGAAACTACAGTTCCAAACAAAACAGGCCAAAGGTTCTGGGTTTTGGAATTCGGTGCAATTGTAGTTTGTCCAAAGAAGCTGGTTGAACTGGAGAGTTATAGCACCCTGATAAGGCCCAAAGACTTGTCTGTTGTTCCATTGCGGTCGAGTCGAAGTGATGGGATAACTAGAGATGCTGTTGCAAATGCACCTGAATTCGAGCAAGTTGCTGACAAAATTTTCAGCATTTTGAATGGTCGAATTTGGGCTGGCCATAACATTCAAAGATTCGATTGTGTTCGTATAAAGGAGGCCTTTGCCGAGTTTGGGTTGCCTGCTCCAATGCCTGTTGGGATCATTGATTCTTTAGGAGTCCTGACTGAGAAATTTGGCAAAAGAGCTGGTAATATGAAGGTAATTTAAAAAACCCATATCAACCCATTTTATTATAATCTCAAATCATCTACTTTTTTGTCCTGATAAATATTATTATAAGCCATTAATTTAATTACCCTTTTATGCAGATGGCAAGCTTGGCTACTTACTTTGGGCTTGGGCAACAAAAGCATAGGTATGAATGGGAATTTGATGTTTTTAGGCATATCTTAATGTGTTTCTCAAAAAAAAAAAAAAAGGCATATCTTAATGTAAGAATATGTTATTTAACCAAAAAAAAGAAGTGGGGTTTTAACATTTTATACATAATTTCCAAAAACAGGAGCCTTGATGATGTTAGGATGAATTTGGAGGTTTTAAAGCATTGTGCAACTGTTCTCTTTTTGGTAAGTCCACCTCTCAAATATTCAATAATGAAAGGCAAGACTAGTTTAGTAGTTTTCAACTTGTTATGTGTTGGATAATTAACAATTTTGTGCCTTTCATGATGTTATAATATAGGAGTCAAGCCTCCCAAGCATATTGAATGGCAGTACTTGGCAGAGCCCTTCAATGATAATGACAAGAAGTAGAAGCAATTATACAGGGAAATTGACATGCAGAGAAGACAGCAGTAGGAAATCTCCCCCAACTTCTATTGGATACCAAAGAACAGTACCCTACACAAGGGGAAATTTGGGAAAGGTACCCTCAAATCAATTGACACATTTTTTCTTTCTAATAGGAATAATGTATTTTGTTAACTAACATGGAAAATGAACTTGTGAAATGAATTGCAGATGACAGAAAGAGTCAAGAATCTGTTGTGTAAAGCTCAAGGAAGCCAGCCTCTTAACAACTTGCTCAAGCATTCTCATTCTGTTCTCCGATGAGATAAGAAAAAGGCGGTCACGGATTGATTCATATGAGGAAGAACAGAGCTAGAAAGATTGCAAATTGAATGAAAAGTTCCCATATCACCAATGAGGATGGCATGCATATGGAAGTTTAAGAGGGTCTTTCCCAACTTATTAATTTGATAGAATTCTCTCAAACTAATGAGATTTGGGAACACCCTTTTTTGTGGATTATTCATTTGATTAATTGTATAAATGTATAAGTTTCAATTAATCAATTCATTATATGTACATAATCAAGCAATATCTTCTTTCTCCTTTTAATCAAAACATTCTCTCTAATATTTGAAGTTATAGAATCTTTCTGCAATCACTACCTTTTTGTAATGGTACTTTAACAGTACAAAAAGACTTCACCAAAACCAGATGTGCTATATTCCTAAACAACATACAAAGTTGAATATATTTATCCTTTATTTAAATCAAAAGTGATCAAAGTGGAAAGAAGATTGAGATTTTCATTTTTTGAAGTAATGAGATCTTTTAGGGTTGAGATACAATGAATCTGGACACTTTAGCTTCAACTGCAAATACCAAAATCAATTAACAAGACAAGGCAAAACAAAATTTTCTCTAACTCTTATGTCATGATTTGATTTTCGATGGCTTAATATCCATTTTGATCATCGAATTATTCATGAATTTTCTTATTATGAAAAAGACTTAACTTATATAAAGACCCCAATTAATTACTAGATGAAAGAACAAAATTATTTGACAAATTCCCTCAAAAAAATTTGACAAATGCTTAACAACATGATAAAAATCTCTTGCCTCTATGTACACTTTGAGCAAGATACACGTGTGTCTATATATATACAGTCGTACTTAGAGAGAAAAACTAAAACCATACTAAAAAATAAGAGAAAAAAGAGCAAATAACTAAACCCACATTGAGTGAGTAGAATAAAAAGTGATTAATTTAAAAAATAAAATGAAGTGGATGCATGAAACATGAGGTTTGAATTTCTTATGCTCATTATTTGCTATAGCCTTTGAGAATTCAATAGATGTGGACAGATTTTTTATAACAAATCATTTTTGTAAGAGTTTAATTAATGGGTTCCCCGTTAACCTTTTAACATTTAAATTTAATTTATAGAGAACTTCTATAAAGATTTAATATTATTTTTTGTAAAATACTCACTAATTATTGCATCAAATTAAAAAAAAAATCTCTATATGAAAAGTTAACTATAAGAGTACCTATTACTAGTTAGCAACATTTTTCTTTATCTATTAGCCTCTACCACAAACTAAGGTACCAAAAAAACTCTATAAAAAGGAGATTAATAATCAAACATCACCATTCACCCAATTGAATGGGAGTCATATATAATTAGCACTAACCAAAAGGGAATATGTATTTTCTCAATTGAATGGGAGTATATTCTCTGGATTAATTAATCAAAGTCATGACCACCCTTAATCCAATAATTGTGCATATTGTATGTGTATGTATATGTATATGTTAAATAGGAGGAACATTGAACCTAGACGCATTTCAAAGGGTATACCTAACCCTACCTTCTATTTTGGCATCGCTTCTACATATAATAACATGTATTTATACATGTCCTTTTTGTGTAATCAAGAGCATCTTCAAGTCTTTTTGGCCCAAAAAAAAGCATTTCCAAGTCTTTTTGGCTTGAGATTAATCACTTTCAAGCAGCGAGCCTAAAAGGTTTATCCTCCTAACAAATGCACTTTCGGGGATCGAATTTGGACTCTCATCCTTGTCGAGTGGAAGCCGCTCACCACCTCAACCAATCACTTATTGGTTTTATATATGTAATAAATTGACAAGCAAATCTTATTACTTATTACTTCATTGAGTTTTACAGTACTCTTTATTATCATCTTCATATGTCCCATTTGCTGGCTACATATGCTACAGCAAGGGACTGCAAACATACAAACAAGGAACAAGCAAGTCATATTTGACATTTTACAGGATTCAACAGTACTTTTAGAATGTTTTTTAAAGCCCCTTTTCGTTATAGGGAGCCTAAAATGAGTCCATAGCTTCCCCAATGCTTAAGTAGACCCTTCCACCAATTTTGTCCACAAAGTTAGCCACCTTCAACTTGTTAATCACATGCCACCTAGGGTTTGCAATGGCCAGCTGACACAACATTGGAATCACTTTAATAAAAAGTTAATTAATTGAAATCTGAAAGAACAGTAAAGCCAACTTGCTACATATAATATGTTGACTTACCTTCATCCCATTTGAATCAAGATTCTTGTGCAGTTCTTCCAGGGAAGCAATTCCTGATGTATCAATGTCCATCAAATCTAAAAGGACAGGAAAAAAAACATTGTCAAGGAAAAACTATTCAACAATCTGTTTAAAACACAATTAATGATGTTTGTTGCTTCAATACTTACTTGAAATGTCAAGAATTACTAGATGAATAGTCTTTTCTGCAATTCCCTTGCTGTCCTTTTCTTGCTCAGTAACCCATTTCATAATCCTGAGAAACATAATCAAATCATGATCAATTTGATATAATTTTCCTTGCTTTAGTCTTTGGAGCATTTTAATTGGTTTAAGTACCTTTCTCTAACAAAATTGGCATTTGCAAAACAGAGTAAAGCAGATTTGAGACGCATTATTAAGACCCCTGGAGTCTTCACAGCCATAGGATATTGATTGACATCACCAAACATATCAGTTCCAGGAAGTCTTCCAAGGGTTTCGGTGCCTGGTCTTATTGATATCAGAATTATTTTCGCAAACGAAATAGTTACCTGCAAAATCATGTTCAAAAAGCATCAGTTTAGTGCATTTCTGTTGCAGCAGTGCTATGCATTATTAGCAAATTGATGCCGTGGGGTATAAGTTTGACATTTTCCAAGGTTTTTGGACCATCCATCTCAATGGAAGGCTCCAAAGTGGCACTATATTCATAACTTCTATGGAGCTATTTTTTGAGTTTTGACCCCAATAACACCAATAACTATTTGATTTGAGACCATTTCCCCTTGAGTGACTTGAATCTAGTTATATGCACTTTCCCCCTTCAAATATGAGCCTCCCTTTGTTCTCTAGCCTTATAATGGAGATAACTGTTGACAAAGTGACTATTGTGCAAATTCATGATTTTTATCAAACACTTTGAGTGGATAAGCATTAGATTCTTGAGTCCTTTCAAAGTTAGGGTGAAAATGAAAATGAAAATGGAAGTTAATTACCGCCACGAGAAGCCCAATTTCCACTGTTGCAAATAAAACTCCTAAGAAGGCACCAATGCAAGCTAGGAAGTCTAGCTTGTCAACTTTCCAAATGTTGTAAGCTTCATTGAGGTCAATAAGCCCTGGAAGAGCAGAGAGAATGATTGAAGCAAGGATCGCGACCGGAGTGTAATAAAAGAGCCTAGTGAACAATTCCAAGGATATGAACACTGTAATAGCCATCACTATATTTGACACTGCAGTTTCACAACCAGCACTGAAATTCACAGCCGTTCGCGAGAATGAACCTGAAATAAATATTTTGCTATTGAGAGGTTTGCTAGAAGTTCATACTGATAGGAATATGAAAAATGGATGGCACAGTTAATTTAGTTTACCAGTTGCAACATAGCAAGAAGTCATGGAGCCTATAATGTTCATGAACCCCATGGCGACCATTTCTTTGTTTCCATCAAGGTGGTATCCTTTTACTGCTGCAAATGATCTACCAACTGCAATTGCTTCCTGAGATTGACAATTGGCAAGTAATCAAGTTACAAAAGTTAATATACTTCAATATAGGATAGACATGAAAAGAAGTTCTAAATTGTGACACTAACCGTAAGTGCAATTATAGCAACAATCAATCCAATTTTAGCAATTTCCCCAATATGTGGATCATTGAACTGCAGCTGATGGACTGAACTTGGATTTAAGCCTCCTTTTATGTGTTTTATTATCTTAACTCCATGCTTATCAGCTTTTGTCAGAAATACTACGAGAGTTGCTAAAACGACAGATAATAGAGGAGCAATGGCTGGCAACCAAAATAGTTTCCTGTTCCTTTTTCCCTGGTAGAATCAGAAAGTTGAAAATCAATAATTGAAAGTTAACAACAGATTGTTAACTATCATAAGTAATTCTTACCAGAAATCTCGTGACCAGGATGAAAATCAGGAATGAACATCCAATGAAGAAATTATGAGGATTCCACTGCAGAGTGTAGGAAACAGAATTAAAAGGCCAATTCAAGTTTTAACATTCTAAAAAACTCAGTAAACTAGTAGTTAACATTACAGGATGGTGGAAGGAACTCCAAACTGCTTTCATGACAGAGATTATATCTGTCTTGTTTGTGAAATGAGTGATCCCAAGTAATCCCTTGAGTTGTTGAAGACCAATGACAATGGCAGCACCCGCCATGAATCCGACAATTGCAGCATGTGACAGAAAATCCACAATGAAACCTGACCTGTTGGGGAAAAAGACAAGAAGAGGCTTAAATCTGACATATGCATGATTTCTGTCAAAACAGAAAAAAAAAATGGGGAAGAAATGCCAAGAAATTGACAAACCTGAATAATCCAAAGGCAGCTTGAAAGATACCAGCAAAGAAAGTTACAGTGAGAACAAGTTTCTGGTATGCAATTGGATTAGCAACAGGATCTTGGAGTTTCTGTAACATTGAGGACAGAAGTAGTGAAATTACAGCAACTGGTCCAATTGCTATCTCTCTTGAAGTTCCCATCACAGCATATATGAGAGGTGGGACAACACTTGTGTCTGATTGATCAGAAAAACCAGACAGAATCATTCACATAAATGATCACAACCCAATTTTAGACAACAAAAGTACAGCACAAATTCAACAAGACAGCTTACAGAGGCCAAATTGAGGATCAAGCTTTGCCAGAGTTGCATATCCAATACTCTGAATAAAAATACAATGAGACCAATTTTATTACTTCAAATTCATGCAAAATCATTTGAGATTTTAGTTTTAATTTGCACTTTAGCTTACCTGAGGAATGCAGAGGCTAGCAAGAGTAAGACCTGCCATTATATCATGCTTGAATTTATATGCCTTGTAATTCTGACACCAAGAAAGGATTGGAAACATTCCTTGCAGCATTGAAAGCAATTCACCCTTCCATCCAGATTTCTTGTTAAGAAATGGGATTTTGTTTTTCCAAGAAAAAGCAGTTTCCATAAGTTCATGGCCAAGCCCTGGGGGCTTGGGGGTATTAAGCACCCACTGGACCCTTTCAACACAGTCATGTTTCTCAAGGTCTACCATTTCCTGTTCTGATGGGGCATCAGTGAAATGGGAAGCCATGGTTTTGTTTTGAAGTGCTTGGGAGAACCCAAAGAAAAGCTCAAGCTTTCTCTTTGAATTCAGCAGCAATAGCTTTAAGACAACAATGGGATCATGCCAAAATGAAATGAAACACAATATAACAATGATCCATAGGCAAGGAACTCAATGGTAGGAAAATTTTTCAACAAAAAAAGGGAAACAAGGATCACAAGCCTAGGAAATTAGTGGAGAAAACTAAAAATGGCCATTCCTAGCTGATGAAAGCTGAAATGCCATATAGTACCCAACCCACCTAAGAAATGAGGACTATTAAGCCATTATATAATGTGTGTGTGGGAGATATTGTACTGTATGCATTATACATGTGTGTGTGTATATATATACACATGTATATCAACCAAGCATAAAATTATCATTTAAGCCCCAATTGTTATCTCACACAGCTCGACTCCAGATTATTCGAGGCTCAATGTGGCTATTGGATATCTGGAGGATTCGTACCAAAAGAGAGAGAGAGAGAGAGAAGGGTTCCTAAAGAACCACTTCTACCAAACTTATAGTAAGAAAAAGGTGCTCTTTGGACATGATGGTAAAAATTTGACAAATAAATTAGCTTTTTATTAGTACTATGCTTGGCCAGGACATTACCAAAGACAGAATCATTCTTTAATAACCATTTATGTTCCTCTGGTCCTCATATTGTTATGTAAAAAGGAACATTTTTTTACTGTATGGATTGGCCTCCATATAATAACATAAGCATTATCCATTTTGGAGCAATATGATGAATCTGAATACTGAAATTTTCTATCCAGAATTTCATTCCTTGAAGCTTTGAAGCAGCAAGCAGTATCATTGCAGGCTTTGCAAATTGCAACTGCAGCAGTAGCTTAGTTGCAGGGAAAAGATGGGAGCAAGGTAAAATATTGTTGCCAAAAAAAGATGCAAAACCAAAAAGCTCATTAAAAGATAAAAAAAGGTATTCTGAAAACAGAATATGTTCTCTTGGAAGTGTTCTAATATCATCTAAAAGCACAAATTTGATATTTCTTCATAATGATCTATACTAATAATAGAGTACTTTTTGATAGTAATAATAATATTCATACTTTATACATAGCCCCCCATTCATCTTCTTCATTAGACCTAGTTATAACCTTGAAATATTAATATATCATTTCTTTTTGTACTAAAATATGAACTAATTACTATTTCAAGAAAAGTAAGAATTAAAAGAACAATAAATTAACTAAACTTGAGAAAAATTTACAACCATCATTTGGGGTATTGGCGAACATTATTAGAGGCAGACATATTTTATAATTTATATTTTCAAAAAGTGATCAACCACTCCGATTTCTTTATTCCTTTGATCACTACAAATACATTGGAGAAAATGAGAAGAGGATGCCAATAAATTGATTGTTTTTAGAATTTAATAAATAGTAATAGTATATTTTATTTATCAGCAGTAAAATGTGTACCCATTTTTTTATCAGTGGCAAGGGCATTAGGGCAACACTAGCAGTAGCTAGCATCATCTTGCTAGTGAAAGGCAATGCTCCATTTGTAATTTTGTTCCTTCATTAAGATGATTCTTGCTTGTGTGCTTGTCCATGGCTATCAAAGGTCAAAATTTAGAAAGCCCCCTAGTTCCCTCTCAAAGGGTTACTAGATATTGCTAGGGGTTATTGGAAATGGGAACTATGGGTTCATGTATTTTCATAGAACCAAAAATGACCTTTTTTTTTTGGTATAAGCACCCTCTTCCAACCAAGTCTGATAACCACATTGAATTTCGATTAATTCGGAGTTGTGTCATATCCAAATGGGAAGCTCTCCGGGATCTATATTATTCATTCATAACTTGAAACCCAATACATCTTTTCTGATTAACTTCTAAGTTCTATCTAACCCAATTTGAAGTCATTTATTCATGTGTGGCCCCTGCAAATCCCTCAGATAACTGTGGGGATTCAATCAATTCATCATTTCCTAAGTACTAAGTTTGGATATTTGGGAACGACAGGAATAATCAAAAGCAAACATCCAAGAAATTCAGCATAAGTAGAAGAAATTTTTTAAGTGGTTATTCCTGTGAATCGCCATTGGTTGAAATTCCATAAGCTATAACTTTGCTCTGGAATTTTAAAAAGAAATTGGCCAAAGCATCGGAACTCAGAAGCCAGAACCCTTTTCGCATTGACCAACATTGGAATATTTTAATGGGTGAAAGAGTGAATTTTCATCCCAAACAATCAATCCTTATATGATTCTATCTTAAATGGATGGTTGCCATAGCTCTTGTCTAGCACTTCCTTTTTGGTTTTTGCTTTATTCATCATTGTTTTCATGACTTTTGGTTTGCAAATCATTTTATTCCTTTCTTTTCCTTTTCAATTTTAAACACAAAACTCTCTATTTTCCTATATATAAACTTCATTGTAAAAGAACAAAAAAAAAAAATTATGTTATGTCTTACTTCTCTTTTTGAGTCCATTATCTTCGGTGATGAGATTTAAGGCCCAGTTATGGAAAGCAAATTAAGCCAGACTCCGAAATTCAAAAGCCCAACTTCTTTTTTCAGTAAAAAAGCCCAATCCGTAGTTTAACATAGAACTTACAAGTTAGAAGACTTTCCATATTAAACTTCAATTAACCCATTTCCTACTTATACTACTTCCTAATCCCTGCTTATATAATTATATTTCTCTAAATTTTACCAACTTGTTAAATTTTATACTTTTTTTGGGGGTACCTTAATTATCATATTGATCTTTTTATGTTAAGAAATAATGTAACTTATCTGCCGAGGCTTTGGCTATCATATTTGGATTGGAGTTAGCATGGGAATGTAGCTTCACCAATTTACCAGTGGAGAGTGACGCTTCTGTGTTGATTTCGGAGATTCACAAGGGAGTTAATTTACTATGTGTTGGAGGCTATCTTATTGGTGATATATTGAGCTAGCCGATTTATTTGATGCTTGTTCTTTCTCATTTTCTAAAAGAGAGTCAAAATGGTTTGGCACATAATTTACCATCTTTTATTTATAACCCGGAAATAATAATTAAATTAATGAAAGCTCGGCTTTTACCTAACAAAAAAAAATTTTAACTATCTACTGTTTAATTAAGGATATCTATACTAATACTAATTATAATACGAGAATCTGAATTTGTCTTACGAGTTGATTCAGAGACAAACTCAGTTTTTTTTTTTAAGATAATAAACTCAGTTTTTAAAATGCTCAAAAAACCCAAAAATAAAAACTATATATTACCAAAAAAAACTACCAAATTAAGGATAATTATGAAATTTAACTTTTATTGATCTTATTTAAAAAAGAAACTACAAATTTAAATATGCCAAAAAGAAAACTACTATAAACTACCTTTTTATTTTTACACTCACAAGATGGATGTCCTGTGTCTTGTATATACATACCTCAATCTTATTGATACTCTTTTAATAGGCTTAATGAGCAAAAATGCCCTTGAACTTGCACCGAACCATCAAATAAGCCCGACCAACTAGAAATAGAAAAGTTGCAACAAAATTTCAAATTCATCCAATGAAAAAAATCTTTACACCATATTTTGTTGAATCATGGTTAAATGCACAATATAAAAAATCTTTCTGATAAAACTTTGTTGCTTCCACGTAAGCTCCAATTGGATCTGGGGATATGGTTTATAAATGAGGAAAGTTTTATACCTATATCTATATTTCTTTATTTATTTAAATAGTATTTGAAAGACCCAGGAAATTTACCAAAGACCCCTTTTGAGGATCAATGAGGAGGCTCCATTTTAACTTTTTTTGTCTTTTTCTGTCTTTTCTCACTTGCCAAATTACTAAGAAGACCCTAGGTTAGTTTCTAGCCAGATATTACCCTTGAGCCCTTTTTTGTAATTATCTTTTTCTTTCACATAAATCTATACTAAATAGTATTTGAAAGACCCAGGAAATTTACCAAAGACCCCTTTTGAAGG